>JASPKZ010008537.1:302500-304079 GCA_030220185.1 Diploptera punctata
ACGTCTACTATAAGTAAAATCTATGTCTGCACTAATCAAAATAATACATATCTAAACATTCCTCCACATTACGTTACATTATATAAAACAAAACAATGCTAGTAAAAACAATATAAAACAAAAAAGCGCACACACATACACCCACACCATATACAACACCGCACGCTCATCCCCCCCCTCACCCCCCACCGTCCCTGCAGACATTAATTTCACTATCAGACTATTCAACTTATCAGACCTACTTATTATATAACATGATTAAAGATCGAAAACAGAGACCATATTGAGATTCTTCTTATTGTTAATACATATATCCCCCCCCTGGTTTTTTTTTTTTTTTTTAAGCTGCAATTTTGTTATATCTCAATTTTCTTACTGTCCCCAAAAATTTGCATGTTTTTGATTCACATCTCGATCCGTCCTAAAAGATCCCAACACGCCACTCTTCCCTCGAATCCGACCTGAGAAATCTCTCCGGCAGCATCTTTAATCTAAGTTGTTCTGTCTCTCTACAGGATGCTATAATAAGCTGCCAGTTTTCATGGTCATCGCATAGTGGGCATAGTTTAATGCCTTATCCTATTTGTTAAATTATGGGCCATCCATCCCCACCCCCAATGAAACCATGCAATAGCACTTTTATCATCCCCATCCAAAAAGAAAGTCAATATATTTTTATATTTCTCCCTTCTCCCCACGAAAAGTTTCAGTTCGCCTTCTGCAGGGTAGAGCGGAAATTATTGCCTTTTTTCAGAAAAAGAAAAATACATATGCATTTACATTGCGCCACGGGCCTTGCTATGCCGTACGTGCAGTATTTTTCCATGAATAAAAAAAAATATAACTAATATATAAAAACTACCTCAATACAAATACACCTTGTATCAAAAAACAATACCAGGCTACCTATAAGTAAAATCCAATCTGTCTGCACTAAATCAAAATAATACATATCTACATTCATCCACATTACGTCCATTAATATTAAAAAAAAACAAATGCTTATAACACAAATTAGAAAAAAAACAAGCGCGCACACGCAATACACCCACGACATATACACACCCCGCACGCTCATACCCCCCTCCCCCTCCCGTCCTGCGACATTAATTGGCACTATCATACGATTCAACTTATCCAATCATACTTATTACTATAACATGATTAAAGATCGAAAACAAAGACCATATTGAGATTCTTCTTATTGTTAATCCTTATATCCTTAAGCTACACTTTTGTTATATCCTCAATTTTCTTAACTGTACCCAAAAATTTTGCAATGTTTTTGATTCACTCTCGATCCGTCCTAAAAGATCCCAACACTCCACTCTCCCTCGATCCACGCCTGATAAATCTCTTCTCTCCGGCCAGCATCTTGTAATCTAAAGTTGTTTCTGTCTCTCTAAAGGATGCTATAATATCTGCTCCAGTTTTCTCATGTCATCGCATAGTGGGCATAGTTTAATGCCTTCCCTTATTTGTGTAAATTATGGCCATCTCCATCCCCCCCAATGAAACCATGCCATAGCACTTTTATCACATCCCCATCCAAAGAGTCCAATATATTTCTCCCCTTCCC
>JASPKZ010008538.1:0-242339 GCA_030220185.1 Diploptera punctata
TGGGAAGCCTTACCCTCCTACTACCTCCAAGGGCCTCCTGAGGCCTGTAGTGGGATCACTTTACTTTACTATATATAATTATCTTCCATACGGGTGTTTGGTCACTAACTCCTAAACGACTGGCCGATTTTGATAAATTGGTTGTTTGGTTTCTGATTTGCGTTCCCTCGATTGTTTTTAGATTCACCATTTGACCCTCTTAAACCATTAAAGGAGGAGGAGTTCAGCTGAAGAGAAATTTAATATAGTCTAGCGATCACAATTATCGATGTTACACAACGAAATCAGTATATGTATTAAAAAAACCGAGGTAGGTGTTCCAAAACTCAATCCGCCCATATAAGTGGGGTTTACATGAAACCGAAAATAAGTGACTTAGCAAACCGCCATTTTGATCGTCGAAACGTATAAATTTGTGCAGACATATTTTGAGTAGGGTTGGGTGTTATCTGCTATTATACTCTAAACATTAGGTGTGGAGTTTACCTGACGAAAATTAAAAAAAAAAACATTTGTTTGTTTGGAGTATGGCGCACTCCAGCCATAGCAAGTTGAATATAAAAATTGATTATACAGAAGGTTGGAATTAAATCGGTAAAGAGTCAACTAAATGAGCTGCAGTTATATAAGTAGATTTATTCTAATGTGATTATGTGTAATGATGATTCAAAAGTACCAAAACCTGAGTAATATTCCAATCGATCACGGAATACAAAAAGGAATGAAATGGAAAACCGTCCATCGTTGCTACGTAAATCAACACTATCAATTGTTATATCAATAAAAACCCCATTCAAGCGTAACATTTGGATTTTTGCATCATTGGACGATCAAAACATCGTTCCAGCATGTCCTGCTCATCGCAGTCTACGAGACTTAATTGTTCTTATTATATCTGGTTTACCCACGTACCTGATTGTTATGTAGTCTTCACCATTCCCTGTGTAACACACTGGCGCCTGCTTTACAAAATTAATATTTAGCCCATCTTCTTCTCACTTTTGAACACATGTTACAATCGAGTGGGCATGGAATCTACTAGTCTCTGTTCCCATCCCATTTATAACTTAATCCTGAGTGTGGCTTCCTTCGGGAGAGAAGTAAACTCGTGTCATAGATTTACAGGGGTTATTTCGCGATATAATTAAAATTCGTCACAAGTAATTCGTTAAATTAAATTTAGTCACAGATATCAGCCGGGTTGTCAGCCACACACATACACACACACACACACACGGTCATTTTAGGTGACTACTGTACCCCCTCCGAGCTAAGTTCAAGTTGTAATGTAAACAAACCAGACGTTTGCATTTCAGAATAGCTGTTTTACCTTTAATCGTGTACGAAAATGTAGTTTTGTCTCTAAACTTGAAGCAAAGGAAATAAAAATATATATTTTTTAGAATATGTCTACATAAGTTATACGAGAGAACATCTTAATACTCTTGTATATAATTCTTGTGTCCTTGTGTTTGTCGCTCTACTAAACTACTGGATCGATTTTGATGAAATGTTTAATTGTACTGAACAACTTGTTAGGACGGTATTACTTACTAAATGTGAGAAACGGTCCCCGAACATCATACGGCCATCATAGTCATCATCATTCATATACGCCTTACATTAAGTTTAGGATTAAGGACATTCCTGGCGCACCACTATCATCATCATCGCCCATCACATCATCGAGGCAGCTGTAACCCCGACTTTCTGGTGCCCCATCCTCAGAAGTGTGTTACAACTACGCCAGTGCTAGGAGAGAATGTCAGAAATGTTAAAATGGCAACGTGATGTATTGAATAAAAAACATAAGAGCACAAACATTAATTTGGTTTCCACTAGACTCCAAGTCAAACCGAAATTTAGACGTTACAAGACTGAATAATCTTTATATAACGTACTTCCTCTGTACGTGTGTTAGCACTCTACCCCCTCCTAAACGCCTGGACGGATTGTGATGAATTTTTGTGAGTGTTTGAGTGGGGCCCTGGATATTTTTTGTGTGTTAAAAACTCATTTATTTCCAGCATGCTCCATTACATTATTTGCAATGCTATAAGCTAAATAACAAAATTAATAAACAATATATTAGTTTATATTTATACAAACAAATTTGTTGTCTTTTTCATTCATGCCACTTTTTATATTCAATATTTTGATATTTTCGAAATATGTTTGACTTAGGTATTTTTGAAACGTTTTGTGTTTTTATTCATTATTTCACTAATTTTTAGCTGAACAAAACACGTTTCCCTTTCTGTTTAGTATATTCACACACTCACTGGATATAATCCACTGTTTATGTTGCCGCTTTACACACATATGTCGTGACATCTCTCATTCTGAGTCTTCAGAAGTATGTAGTGTCCATTGCTTATTTACATTTTTCTTCTTTTTCCTTTCCTCTCCTTTTTCCCTTTTCTCCCCTTTTTTTTCCTTCATATATTAATTGTTTCGGCGAATCTTGTAAAACTTCTCAAATGCCTGGTTATTAATTGTTGCTTTGTATCTGGATAATTGTCTCCTTTGTAGGTCTTTCGATGGTTTAGATTCAAAATTGGACCCTCTAAAACCATTAGGTGTAGGAATTCACCTGAAGTGAAAATATAAATATCGCTCTATCAGTCACAATTTTTTATGTTTCACAACGAAACTCAGTATATCCCATTAAAATAAACCGAGAAAGGTATTATCCAAAAATGAGCGAAATCCGACAATTAGAAGTGGAGGTTAACCTGAAAGCCATGTTTGTTTCGTCTCAGCGTATACCATACAATTTAATTAACCTTTAATGTTTCATTTACTTAGGCGCAGCAACGCACGCCGGGTGTTAGCTAGCAGTTTGTGACTTCTAAACCCCTCAACAGAACTTCATCAACATTTGTACATACATGTTTTCAAGTACGCCGAGCGTTTATCCGCTTTCTTCCCAGCCATTTATTTGTCCTCGCTGCTTCTCCACGCATCCCTGTCCAACGCCCTGCTCCTTTCCCGGACACCGAGCTTCCTCTACTCCATCTCAACTTCAGTCTTTCTCCATCTGGTATCAGTAGTGTAAGCTTTCTAGTGGTATTCACCTCCTCCATTGTCATCAGTATGTAGCCGCTACCTGTTATGCTCTAAAACCTGCAGATGTAGGAGTTCACCAGAAACGATTATTAAAAAGCAGCTCTAGCGGTCGCAAATTTCATTGACAACGAATCTCTATATATGCTATTAAAATATACCGAGATAGGTATTATCCAAAAATCAGCGAAATCCGACCATTGAACTGGGGTTTACCTGAAATCTGAAAATTAGATTTGACTATAACAAACTGCTATTTGATTGGTCTAAACATTTAACTTTGAGTCTACACATTTTCAGGTACGGCGAGTGTTTAGCTGCTCTAATAACATTAGTTATAGGAGTTTATCTGAAACGAGAATTTAAAAAATCATATTTCATTTATTTAGGCGTAGAAGCGCACTCCAGCCATCAGCAAGTTGAATGTAAAATATTCGATTAGTGACAGGAAGCGTTGGAATTAGATCTTTAAGTATTCAACTAAATGAAGCTGCAGTGTATAATAAGAACTGAATTTATTCGAATATGAATTATTTGTAATGAATGTATTCAAACTTACCTAACTTCCATATCCCAAAACTTGAGGTAATATTTTCCACGGCACCACACAAACAGAATGAAATTTTAAACCGTTCAATCGTTGCTACGTTACAATGCAACACTACATCCCAGTAAGAGCAAGAATAAATTATTAGTAGTTTTTTTAATATATCAGATGTTGAAGAATAGCTTACATATGTGGCTACCTTTCTGTTTCAAAATTCTCACAAATATTTTTGCAACATTTTTGACTGAAAATTGTGTTCAAAAGAAGAAAACGTAAGAATTATCCAGCAAATAAAATTAATGTACACTTTGCAAAAAAAAATGAACGGCTTCAAAACGCAGAGTCCCTGTTACGACCCACTGCGCATGTAGAAGAGATATGACTGTTTTTCACGAGGTAACGCATTGTTAAATGGTTTATATACGCTGTATTTAGCTCTAATTGTTATAAATAGTTACACTACCTTAATAACTCCCAGAAATCCAATAAACATACAGCAAAAAACGGCCGAACGCAAACAGCATACCCCACCTCTAAGAGGTGAACGACCGGCGGACACAAGAACTCCAACAAGAAAATCACTAAGACTTCAGAATCTACCCGCAGAAAAGGAACTATTGAGAGGGGGAAGTTCGAAAAATTCAGGTAAGACTAATGACAAGGGAACACAATAGGGTTTGTTGACAGTCGGTTCATGGAATATCGAAGGGTTAAAACAAAAACTTTCAATGGACAGATGTGTAGAGTTTATTGAGACTTTTGATATATTAGCTCTAGGAGAAACATGGTTAAAACTTAATGAATGCATAAATCTATGTAATATGAAAGGTTATTTTAAGGGTAATCAAAAGAGAGGAAAGAGAGATAGATATCCAGGCGGTGTTGCCATTTTATATAAAGCTAACTTAGACCCATATATTAAAAAGGTAAATATTACTTTAAAAGAGGCAATTTGTATATATTACCATACAGAAAGAGCAGAAATGTGTCTGTTGTCTATTTATCGCCAACCACTAAATTCCAGGTATGCCAATCCAAATTTTTTCGTTGAATTGTCTGACTCGTTGGCAGAAATAAAAGATAGGTTTCCGGAAGCGGGAATAATAATTTTAGGGGACTTTAACTGTAGGATTGGGGAGGAAAATATCACTATAAAATCGGATGATAATGAAACACGAGGTGAGGGTAGGAGAAGCAAAGACAAGATTTTAAATTCAGAAGGAAACCAATTGTTAGCTTTTTGCGATGCATTTGAACTTGAAATTCTGAATGGGAAATATAGGGAAGATAAAAATGGAGAACTGACATTTATTAATAAAAATGGAAGTAGCGTAATCGATTATTCAATATGCACACAAGACATGATTCCAGTCCTAAGTAATTTCTGTATAGTTTCCAGAATCGAATCACACCACTTCCCAAACAAACTTATTTTAAATATGAAAGGTATTAGTGAGACAGTTAATGATGAGGTGGCAACAATATTGCGGCCAATTATCCGTTTCAGGTGGATCGAGGATCTGAGAGAAGAATTTAACAGGAGTTTGGAAACGCTAATACAGGATCTGCAATTAAATGATCTTAGCGGGGAGGAAATTATTAAAACTTTGACAGAATGTTTTCAAAAAGCAGGGGAAAAATTCAAGGTTAAATACGCAATGAACCAGAAGGACAAAGGGTGGTACAATAATGCATGTAGAAAGAAGAAGAAATTTGTCGAAAGTAGTCTTTTAAAGTTTAGAAAAGAAAGCACAGATGAAAGCAGAAAAAAATTATGCGCAAGAGAGAAAGGAATATAAAGACTTATTGGCAGAAACAAAACTAGCATGGCAAAATAAGAAATCCGAAGAAATGAGAGTCGCGACTGAAAGTGGGAAAATTGCGGACATATGGAAAGCGATAAGGGAATTCAAAGTAAAGTCCATAAATCGGACAAGAATAACGCCCGGGGAATGGAGAAGTTACTTTGATAGGGTGCTGGGAAATGAGAGGTTAAGATATAATCAAGGAAATATAGTTGAGATCCCTGACCCAATTCATATTCAATTACTGGATCAGGATATTTCGAAAAATGAAGTGGTTTCTTCCATTAAATGTTTAAAGAATGGTAAAGCACCTGGAATTGATGGGATACCAGGGGAATTCTTGAAAAATATGATATCATCCAATAAATTATTAGACGTTTTGAAAACTGCGTTCAACAAACTTTTTAATGGAGGAGATTATCCGGAAGCCTGGGCGACAGGTGTCATCCAACCGCTATACAAAGGGAAAGGTGGGGCACAGATACCAGAAAGTTATAGGGGAATTTGTCTCTTGTCAGTGTTCGGAAAAATATATTGTAAAGTACTTTACGAACGAATCAGACAATGGGCTAAAGAGAACAATAGGCTCTCAAAATATCAGGCAGGTTTTAGAGAAGGGTACTCCACGGTGGACAACCTATTTGTTCTGAGAACATTAATTGATGACAATCTGAAAATGAAGGGGGGTAAATTATTTTGTGCATTCATTGATTTTAAGATGGCATTTGATACTGTGGACCGAAGCGCACTTTGGGAAAAATTAAATCGGAAAGGATTGTCTCGTAAAATGATACATGCTTTAACGTCAATTTATAAATATGTTAAATTTTGTATAAAAGTAGACCAAGGGCACATTACAGAGAGCAGTGAAGCCAATCGGGGAGTGAGACAAGGTTGCATTTTATCACCAACGCTATTTAATCTATTCGTTGATGATATTGTTGACGTAATGCTAGAAGGAGAAATTGAGGCTCCGGAGATAGGAAATGTTAGAATCCCAGTCCTGTTGTATGCAGATGATTTAATTATCTGTTCCAAGACAATCAAGGGATTGCAAAGAGGTCTTGACCTACTGGAAATATACTGTAGGAATTGGGGATTGACTGTAAATGCTAGTAAGACAAAAACAATGACATTTAAAAATGGGACGGTTTATGGTAGAACAGAGGAATGGAAATACAGAGATCAAGTTCTTCAAAACGTGAAACATTTCGAATATCTTGGTACGACGTTGAAAATGAACGGAAAGTGGAAAAAAACACATTGATATAGCATTATTTAAAGGGAGGGGACAACTTAACAGTGTACTCGGTATTCTGGGTCGAGTGCCTGATATTCCAGTCAGCACATTAGAAAAATGTATGGAGCTATGGTCAGGCCAGTCATGCACTATAGTAGAGAGATTTGGGGTTTCCAAAGAACGGAAATACTAAATAAGGTATATACGCATTTTCTAAAGTATATTACAGGACTTAGTAAGGCCGTTTCTAACTGTGGAATTTTATATGAATTCGGGTCATTCCAGGACGACATTAACTGTAAAATTCGTGTACTCAAATACTGGTTGCGAGTAATCCAAGGTGAACAAACAATGCTTAGAGCAATTTGCTACGACCACCAAATTAAAAACATAGATGTTAAATTTTGGGCAGACGAGGTTAGGAGAGAACTCCAAAAGATTGGGATGGGCTGGATATGGGAAAAAGGGACTGAAAATCGCAAGAACGTGTGGAGAAAAATAAGGAGGAGGTACTTAGATGTAAATCAACAAGATACCTTCGCCGAATGTACAGGAAAACGCTCACTGTGTTTACAAAGAGACCTAAAACACGTCTGGGGAAAAGAATCGTATATACTCAACCTAGGATTTAAGGAGAGATCAGGGCTTGCTTGGTTTAGGCTAGGGGCATGGAAATTTCTAAAAATTAGCGACGATCACGATATGCGAATATGTCCAATGTGCGGGAAATTTGAAGATGAGATACATATATTAGGAAAATGTAATGATTTAGAATATTGGAGACGTCAGTTATTACCGGAAATATTTCTAAATTCAAATCGGGAAAGATTGGCATGCTACGAGTTATTGGTAAATCCAGAAAATTGGATAAACCTCGGTAAATTTCTGGACAAAACGCGAAAAAATAGGACAACACTCATTCATGAATAAATATATGTTATCAAAATGCAATACCATTAATTATTAACAATTATATATAAATTAATTAGTGTATAATGCTGTTGTGTTATTATTTAATTGTAATATTAATGTGTTTTCTTTATGTAATTGTAATGTTAATGTTTTTTAGTGTATAATGCTATTGTGTTATTATCTAATTGTAATATTATTGTGTTTTCTTTATGTAATTGTAAGATTAATGTTTTTAGTGTATAATGCTATTGTGTTATTATTTAATTGTAATATTATTATTGTGTTTTCTTTATGTAATTGTAATGTTATTGCTATTGTGTTATTACTTAATTGTAATATTATTGTGTTTTCTTTATGTAATTGTAATGTTATTGCTGTTTTTGTTTATTTTTCTTTACACTAGTACCAATTATTACTTTATTGTAACGGACTGTCAACAGCACGTACGGCTTACTGCCCGTGCGACCCATATTTGTAAATAATATTGTAAATATCTTACTTTTTGTCTAATAAAGTCCTACTACTACTATAAATAGTTAGAGATGAATGAAGGAGACAGATTTCTAGATATTTACGTGTGTTGGACTTATACAGTATTACTCAAATTCGACATTTTGAATAAATTTCAACTCCCATGCATAGTGTAAAAATAAACATGACAACCAGGAATTAGATAACTGCTATCCGACGTGCAAGTAACGTAGATCGTTAAACCAATTACGAAAAAAAATATATGAGAGCCAGGGTTCAAATACCCCGACAATGAGTTTTTGTTGTTTATTTTTATTTCCGCAAAATTCATGCTATAACATTTAATTCCTGCCACGTAATATACTTCCACTTTACACTATAATTAGGTAATAATGCTGCCATCATAAACTCTATTACACTATTTAGCAACTGGAATGAACTTGATTGTGTATGCAGTACCGCGGTTTAGTAATAATGGTATAAATGTGTGTAATAAAAATTAATATAGCTTCATATATGTGTGTGTTTATTTATTACGTATTTGTGAGGAAAACGATTCATCCTTCGTTTTAAGAATGTAGTGTATATAGGTCAGGTCGAGCCTAATAATAACCCATAGATGATGGATAATAACAATAAAATAATAATAATATAATAATAATAATAATAATAATAATAATAATAATAATAATAATAATAATAATAATAATAAAATAATAATAATAATAATAATAATAATAATAATAATAATAATAATAACAATAATAACAATAACGATAACGATACCGATGACGACGACGACGACGACAAATGTATTCCCAAAACTGTTTATAATTATATACCAAGAGAACGAAGATCTCTGGGCCGTCCTATGAAACGCTGGAGGGAAAATTTTCTATAGGATCGCAACAGACCTTGACCTAATACTTGACAGGAAGATGAAGTAGAAGAAGATAATAATAATAATAATAATAATAATAATAATAATAATAATAATATATAATAATACTATTTATAAATATATTTATAAATAAATAGTAATAATAATTACAAGACCGCGAAACATGCAAGAACAAAAATATATATTTTGGTTGATGATACCTGTGAAAATAACAGAAACAATCCTGAAATAAAAAAAGTAAAAAGTAATATTTCAAAATAGTTAAGTCCGTTTTTTCTGTAAGAATAGACACACAGAATGCAATAGAAACCATTGTAACAATTGAAAAAATTAACCTCATCGGGAACTGAACCCGTGACATCTTGCATACGAAACAAGCCATAAGGCACTGAGCTAAGCGTTTGTTGGCTTGCTGTACATAAATGAATGCTCTTCATTGGACGAAGTGGAACGAGTTGTAGCTGTACTGTGCAATTAGTTTACTCGTGTGAATCGCGCGTTAAAACTTCTGAAATATTCGAGAAAAAGAGTCCGCTCATTCTTTTCCCTTTGCTAAGTGCACGTAGAGGTGATAATGTGTTTGTTTCATAAGCACTGACTTTATATGTTGTGTAATATTTACAGACTTTTGTGTTGAGGGGAAATAATGTAGATACATTTTTCATTAACCTTATTTTGAGCGTATTTTCAAACTCTTAAAGTCTTACAGATCATATCTTTAACTTCATTTTAAATAACTGGGTTCTTTCAGTTCAGAGAGTAAAATCTTATATGTTGTGTAATACCACTTTCAATGTATATTGATTGTAAATTAAAATTAAGAAATAAACGCATCTGTTTATCTTAACTAGTTATTACTGTATAAATATTAGATCGTGCAGTGTATATTTTTATAATTGTGCACAGAGACTTTAACTACTAGTCGCACAATCACTAATTAATTTATATTTCAAACTTATCTGTAGATCAGCGTGTTTGTTGCGTTTTGTAGGTCTCGGAAAGAAACAAAATACATCGCTCAGGACATGACTCTAAGTTTAACGCGCACTGTGGCTGTTACAGGCTAATATTTGCATAAGTTGTTAGGAAACTGAAACAACTGTAATGAGAACTGTTAACAGGTTGTTTCCTTAAGATCAATGATTATAGGTTAAGTCATGCTTCAATATCGTTCTCAAGGGAAGAGATGTTTGGGATGTCCTAGAAAATATATGGCGAGAATGTTTCACTGAAACAATTACAGGCTTTGGGCCTTCAACTTGTTTGGAAGAAGAAAGGGATATAAATATATATACACATACTGACTTCAGCTAGTGGTTGGAGGTAATGTTGGAGTCGGTGTATAACAAACTATCTCACTGTCACTATCGAACCCGTAGGTACATATCTGCGCGGACATAAGCTCTCCATACATCTCTATCCTGAGCCAATGTTTTTCAATCATTCCCTGTGTAATCTACTTCTCTCAAATCATAGTCAATATTACTTTACCATCTCATTCTTGGTCTAGCAACTGGGTATTTTTCCCCTCTGGTTTTCTTACAAGAAGCTTCCATGCACCTCTTTCATTTCCCATTCGTGCCACATGTCCTGTCATCGCTGTCTATGAGACTTGACTGCTCATATATATGTGACTTCTTAGAAAGACCAGACAGTTCACTGTTATGAAGTCTTATCCATTCACCTGTCTGTTCATCTACCTTTGGTGCAAATATTTTCCTAAGAACTTTTCCTCAAATACTCGTAATCTCTATTCCTCCCTTAAAGTAACAGTCCATGTTTAGCATCCATATAATATAGAAACTAAAGCTTCATGCAACACGCCACCCTTGTACCGAAAATGTCTAGGAAAAAATCAGTTGCAGTGTTTCAAATCTTAATTGTCCATGACCACCTTGCATAACATCTACACCAACTTGACATCTTCCCATCACCTAGTTGTGTTTTGTGTTGTGATAGCGACAGTGTCATGAATAGTACCTTATGAAACTAAGTACTGCTTTGAAAACATCTAATTTAATCTGATGGCGAATTATATTGCGAAGTTTACCGATAAGTGACTTTGCTCCTAATGTCAGGACGTTAAAATTTATAAATTTATAACGTTACTGTGTGACACTGAGTACAGTGTGTTGTGCAATAAAAGTTGTAACGATTTATTTTACCAATAATCTCGACGAATGTTGAAGTTAAAACCTGTAATATTAAGAACGAATTATTTTAGCATCTCCTAAATATTGTTCCCCTATAATGCATACATTATTCCGAACTCTAGTAAAATTGTAAGAAACTACGTTTATCAGTCATTATTTTAGGGATTATGTTATAAACATTTTAAGGTTTAGAGTTCTGAAATGCTGCAAATTGACCATCTTTCAGCAGTTGAGAATGAAGCATTTCACCAAGTTTTCTTCTTGCACTTCGATTGGATTGTCCTCTAAATTGACGAAGAAAGTAAATTATAACTATTTCTTGAGAGTCCTGCTAGTGTCGTACACTAGAACATAATAGTACACAGTTATAAACCAATTAAAATAATTAAAACATTATAATTGCAGAATTTACGTGACCTACGAACTGAAAGTAAATTAATGCGTTTCATATTAATTTTGTATTATGTAGTAGGTAGGGTATGTCTTTTGAACTAGTTCAATTCAGTGAACTACAACATGAAGATTATTTACGTCATTCTAGTGACGTTGTTATGAACGATCAAGTTATAATAAACAGTATTTTCTCGTGATGAAGTCATCTTTTTTTTTAAATAATGGACAGGACAAACAATATTTTTTTTCGTTTATACTGTTTTTCCTTTTTGTTTTACCTGTTTTGTTAACTATCTTTTATCCTCACATAGACACAACGACAGGACACACACACACCCAGACCCAGGATGGAGATTTAAGATCCCCTACCCCGCCAGGAATTGAACCCGGGTCGCCGGAGTGGAAGGTAGGGACTCTACCGACTAAGCCACGGCGACGGACAATTTTCATTTTTCTCTTCTCGTTTTCTTTCGTTTACACTGTTGTTCCTTTTTGTTTTACCTCTGTTAACCTTTTTATCTTATTCACACATACGACCACAAGACAGGACACACACCCAGACCCAAGGTGGAGATTTAAAATCCCCTACCCCGCCGGGAATCTAACCCGGGTGGCCGGAGTGGAAGGTAGGGACTCTACCGACTAAGCCACAGCGACGGACAAGCTTTAAAAACTAACAGACTAAAATTCAGCCTCAATAAACGAGTATGCTACATTAAAAAATACAAATATCAAGCTAGTGCGAGTAATATTTGTCCCGCGCCGTATTCGATTGGTTAAGATAGGATGTCTTGGTGCAAAGCTACGGGAGTTGAGCTGCTTCCAGTCTCCATGGGGGGAAGACATATTCTCATGGAATTTTGGCCAGTGTGGGACCGGTGCAATCCCAGCATCGTGAGTCATTTGGGTAGCTACTGTAAGCAGCAGCTCCAGGTTGATAAAACCAGCTGTAACAGCTGGAGAACCCAACACACTGACCATATGTCGCCTCTACACTGACTGGATGATTGTCTACATATGTGGTGGATGTGTGGCCAGTAGTCAGCTGGTAAGCCAAGAACCTCCTAGGCCTGTCTACTAAATACCGATCTGTTTAAATGTGAACCAAAACAAAGTATATTACGTGTAAACAGTAAGAGGACCGGAGTTCTGGTCATCTTGATATCGTTAACTAAAATCAGCTTGGTGTTCTATGTGAGGTGGTGTAACCAACTCTCTGACACTATCGAATCGGTAGATTCATGACCGCGCACATATAAACTCTCCATATATCCATATCTAGAACTAATATTTTCAAGTCATTCATATGCAATTTTCCTCACTCAAATCGTGGTTAATATTATTCTCTCACGTCATTCTAGGCAATACCTATTGTACCTTCTATTTCGTATTTTCTATATATAGTTTCTCATTCCGTCTTTCATTCTCCAACCGTTCTACAAGCCATGTCCTTTGTGATTTACGTTTTAACTGTTCTTAATACATCTGACTTCCCGTGAATGTCATTTAACTCTCTGTTATGAAGTCTTCTCCAATCATCTGTCTGTTTGTCTCTATTTGGTTCAAAAATGTTCATAAAAACTTTATTCTCTAGTACTTGTAATGTTATCTCCTCTCTGAATGTAAGAGTCTATGTTTTGTAACCATATAATAGTAATAGGAGTATAATTGCTGTATAAATTTGCATTTTAACGTTCTTTTTAGAGAAGTTGCCGTTACGGGTGTCCATGTAATACCGCACATAGACATTATCACCTACATAGATGCGAGTAAAGAAAGAAAAACATAGACATTACGTGAGAGGTATGTCAAGTAATATTTATTTATTATTATTGGACACACATAAATCCTATGTCACCTGCAGGTATATTGGGGTTATAGTTTGTGACAAAGTTATGGTAACTTACATAATTTGATGTAAACGTAAAGTGTTTTGTATTATTCTAATTTAAGAATACCGGTACTACATTCTGTAAAGGTTTGTACCTAACAAACAACCATCCACAAGATCTAGCCATCACAGTTGTTCGTGAATCTCTGAAAATCTTAAGGAATTATCTTTACAGAACATCTCATTCACACGTCTACAACTGATTGTGTATTTCATTATCTCAATTTTTATAATTGTTTTATTATATTCACATGCACTTGTTTTCATCTCTCAGTATTGTAGTTGTAACAGTATGCTTTGCCTCCACTTGCGAGAAGTTTAATAAAATATTTAAACATTGATATAGGCCTATATGTAATTAAATAACATCAGTTATGTATGAGTATTTTCAAAAGTCTCGAAAATGCTTGAAAATTAAATCATAAGTTGATGTAGAAATAACGTGAATGACACCATATTATCGTTGGATCACATCTATCAACAGAGCATCTAACAAATAAGAAACTTGTTAACGAAATAAATGACAGCGCTACCTACTAATGTAATCTAAACTAACAAACGTAACTATATAAACATCTTGGCTATTGGCTGTGGCTGAAATTTGAATAATCGTGTTGGCAAATTTCGATAACTATAAATTCAGTTCACAATTATTAGAAACAGGAATGAGATGCGCAAAGAAATTAAACATAGGCTCAATTCTGGAAATGCGTGTTATTATGCATTACAGAGACTCTTGACTTCCCAACTCCTTTCGAAAAGACATTAAGCTGAAAATATATAAAACTATTATTCTATCAGTTATATGGACTCCTGCTTTAAATGAGGAATGGAGATTGTGAGTATTTGCAAATAATGTTCTTAGGAAAATTTCTGCACCTAAAACAGGTGAATGGAGAAGAGTACTTAGTTTCTATAAGAAGCCAGATATTAATAAAAAAGAGTTCAGTCACGTAGACTGTGGCACGAATGGGGAATGAAGCCTCTTGTAGGTGACCCAGAGAGAAAACGCCCTATTGGTAGACCAAGGAGGAGGTGGGAGAAAACATTAATTATGATTAGAGAGAAGTATGTTATACAGGGAATGATTGGAAACATTAGCTCAGGATGGTATGTGATGTCCGCGCGGCGATGTGCCACTGAGTTAGACTTGATATGTCCATACAGGCTAATCTCGCTAGAATAATGTTCACCAGTTCACAAATGTACCTTTCTTCACAATTACCAACTGTTCTTTAAATAGGTGTGAGAGGTTCTACGTCTGTATTGTCTTTGAAGCAGAAACAATCACTTAAAGTAACATTCTAAGATGTACACATTTTGAATGGGAAGGTATTGAATAATAACAGGAGTACAGGGATTAAAATAAATGTAACTATACATCCATAGTAATTCTGCCCGAGGAAGGTCTTTCACTGCAATCATAGCATTTTCATGCTATGCTTTGCAGCTTTACTAGGGAATTGTAGGTGTGGTAGCTTCCCGTTGCTTTCCACACCGGTGTAGGATAGTGATGTTAATAATAAGGAAGATGATGATGATGGCCGGATGATTTTCGGAGACCGTTGGGCCTTAAGGTTCCTAGCATCTGTCTTACAGGTGAGGACAAACCCCGAAAAAATCTCACCCCGGAGCCTGTTCCGACCGGGAATCGAACCCGACAAGGCAGCACGATACTTCGAGACCACAGCGGTGGATAGCATTACTATAATAATCTATAATAGAAGACCAGAATTAAACATAGCAACTTGTGTATTGTAATTCACTTTTCCTTTGCCATAAAAATTACCGCAGGCTATTAAACATTTTCAGTAATTGTGCCTGAGCTACTTAATTGTCAAGTTATAGAACCAGCCACTGATGTTGTGTCTATGATATTGTGCCTGAGCTACTTAATTGTCAAGTTATAGAACCAGCCACTGATGTTGTATCTATGATATTGTGCCTGAGCTACTTAATTGTCAAGTTATAGAACCAGCCACTGATGTTGTGTCTATGATATTGTGCCTTAGCTACTTAATTGTCAAGATATAGAACCAGCCACTGATTGTTGTATCTATGATATTGTGCCTGAGCTACTTAATTGTCAAGTTATAGAACCAGCCACTGATGTTGTGTCTATGATATTGTGCCTGAGCTACTTAATTGTCAAGTTATAGAACCAGCCACTGATGTTGTATCTATGATATTGTGCCTAAGCTACTTAATTGTCAAGTTATAGAACCAGCCACTGATGTTGTGTCTATGATATTGTGCCTGAGCTACTTAATTGTCAAGTTATAGAACCAGCCACTGATGTTGTATCTATGATATTGTGCCTGAGCTACTTAATTGTCAAGTTATAGAACCAGCCACTGATGTTGTGTCTATGATATTGTGCCTGAGCTACTTAATTGTCAGGTTATAGAACCAGCCACTGATGTTGTATCTATGATATTGTGCCTGAGCTACTTAATTGTCAAGTTATAGAACCAGCCACTGATGTTGTGTCTATGATATTGTGCCTGAGCTACTTAATTGTCAAGTTATAGAACCAGCCACTGATGTTGTATCTATGATATTGTGCCTGAGCTACTTAATTGTCAAGTTATAGAACCAGCCACTGATGTTGTGTCTATGATATTGTGCCTGAGCTACTTAATTGTCAAGTTATAGAACCAGCCACTGATGTTGTATCTATGATATTGTGCCTGAGCTACTTAATTGTCAAGTTATAGAACCAGCCACTGATGTTGTGTCTATGATATTGTGCCTGAGCTACTTAATTGTCAAGTTATAAACCAGCCACTGATGTTGTATCTATGATATTGTGCCTGAGCTACTTAATTGTCAAGTTATAGAACCAGCCACTGATGTTGTGTCTATGATATTGTGCCTGAGCTACTTAATTGTCAAGTTATAGAACCAGCCACTGATGTTGTGTCTATGATATTGTGCCTGAGCTACTTAATTGTCAAGTTATAGAACCAGCCACTGATGATGTGTCTATGATATTGTGCCTGAGCTACTTAATTGTCAAGTTATAGAACCAGCCACTGATGTTCTATCTATGATATTGGGTTTAACCCTTAAATTGACAACATATCCTATAACATAAAATGGTTTAATTTGATTAACATAAAAAATAATATAAATGCGTGTGAGTACAATATATTTAAATGTAGCAGAATTACACAATATTCAGTAATAGGTTAGTTTCTTATGATTTTGTTCTTTCTGTAGTCTGAAAGATTTCAATAACTCTCACGAGAAATTAATTTTTCGACAATTTAAGTATCATTTCATTATTCGATCTGTTCAATTGGCCATTATAGATGTTACAGTTACTTGTTAGTTTTGTATTGTGCCATGTCTGAAAAAAAAAGGCTTAAATTACTCAAATTATTAAGAACTCTTATAAAACCTTTTACACTTACCTACTTTACACAATTACGAAAAATAATCTTTAAATTTGACTTTGTCATTTATCTTATTTAACAAGTCTAAATATGTAATGTATATTTTAACTTACGGTATAATAACATTTCCTTATTGTCTTCGAACAACTACTGGATACACACTATAGTACAGTCATTTACTAGTTTTACCTGGAAAGTTTTCCGGGAGTTTTAAAAATGGGCAATTTTATAGATTTCGTTGTGCCCTTTCCGAATTTCAACTTTGCCACCTCGTATCTTTGCCGCTCGCGCCGCCATCTTGGAAAAATGGCGCCTAAATGCAGTTTTTTGATAATATCTCCTTTCCGACTCATTTTATGATAAAAATATTTATACACAAAATTAAACTAGAGAAAATTTCCTACAATTCATGTAATAACCTTTTTTCGTAAAATAAATAGTTTCGGCTTACGAGCGCCGCAAAATGTAGTTCAACATGCGTTTAGGCCAAAAAAATTCATTTCCACACAATCTTGAGGAGCGTTTTTTTATCGTGGTATCCCCAGTAGCTCTAATCCACATGTAATTCACTATTTCAAAATTTAGCGCATTTTCCTTCGCTTCGCTTTTCTTGATGGACCAGATGTTATGAGTTTATTGCATTTAGTACCGATCCAAACGTCACAGACCGAACTTTCATCCACATCATCCGCGATGGGATTACGTATCAGTTTCATCGCAATTCTCTTCCTTCTCGATTTCATCATAAGTTTGCTTGAATTTAGTCTCCGTTCCACCCTCTTCATCGCTATCTTGAGATGGAACTTGCGAGTTACTACAGGTACCTCTACAATTGGTGCGTATAACGAAGCACTTTAACCCAGCCTTTCTGCATCCACAGGCTTTCTGATAGGCATATCTCTTTTTGCATACGCTGCGGGCTTGGATGTGATGAAAGGATTTAGCCCGTTCTTGTTTCTTTTCCATTCTTATTGCTCTGCATTTTGTTTATTTCCATACCACTGCTGAACCTGGTGATAGGTTGTCGTGCTGCTGCTTCTGTTTGTGGTAGCGACGCAATATTAAATTTACTTTTACGGTAGGCCTATATGCTAATGTTGTGAAGCATGGATATCTATAGCTGTTTAAAGACATACTTTTCTTACATTTCACGTTACTGTAACTGTATAATTCAAGAAGGAAGCGTTCTCCGGGTTTAGCAATGATCTCTGGATCAGCATTTGGATTTTTTAATAACTGGATAACCTTGTTTCAATTTCATTTTTCCTTGATTAAATAATGCTGATGTTGTATCACAGCTACTGAAGGCATGCAAGAATAAAACATGATCTGCGGCTGTTTTATCTAGGATACTTTTTGTGTGAATATATTTGTTGCGAAATTGTTCCTTTTCCTGGTTTGAGAATATATATCATTGAACGCGTAGATAAAGCCGTCAAAAGAATAAGAAGATCTATATCACCGACGGAGGATACTTATTATACCGAGTGATTGCGGTGAATTGTTTTCATCCATTTGCAATAAGTGCATTACCTACGTTAGATCGAACTTAACATCCAATGCCATTATGGTATTTGGCGGATATCCGCAATTTTTAGCAAACCATATAACCAAATATACGCAGCAATAACGATCACTAAAAACTGCTTCAGTAGACATACTTTCTGACGAGAAAGTGATCCCAACTGTGTCACAAAATAAATTCCTGGGCAATGACGCAAGCATGAACAGCCTCGTTGGAATGTTGAAGACAAAATTTGAAGCTGAGAATTCATGGTCAAACAAGCCACGGAAGATGCGGATACGCTAATAATCAATATCATAATAAGCGTTTCATCGGCACTTAATTTCGTAATGATTGTCGCGGAAGATATAGATATTCTTATTCTTTTGACGGCTTTATCTACACGTTCAAACATATATATTCTCAAACTAGGAAAAGAAAAATTTCGCAACAAATATATTCACACAAAAAGTATCCTAGATAAAACAGCCGCAGATCATGTTTTATTCTTGCATGCCTTCAGTGGCTGTGATACAACATCAGCATTATTTAATAAAGGAAAAATGAAATTGAAACAAAGTTATCCAGTTATTAAAAAATCCAAATGCTGATCCTGAGATAATTGCTAAACCCGGAGAACGCTTCCTTCTTGAATTATACAGTTACAGTAACGTGAAATGTAAGAAAAGTATGTCTTTAAACAGCTATAGATATGCATGTTTCACAACATCAGCATATACAGTAAAAGTAATTTTAATATTACGTCGCTACCACCAACAGAAGTAGCAGCACGACAACCTGTCACCAGGTTCAGCAGTGGTATGAGAATAAACAAAATGCAGAGCAATAAGAATTGAAAAGAAACAAGAACGGGCTGTTTACTTTCAGCACATTCGAGCTTCCAGCGAATGCAAAAAGAGATGCAGAAAGCCTGTGAATGCAGAACGGCTGGGTTAAAGTGCTCCGTTATATGCACGAATTGCAGTGGTACCTATAGTAACTCGCTAGTTCCACCACAAGATAGCGATGAAGAGAATGGAACGGAGACAAGTTTCATGCAAACTTATGATGAAATGGAGAAGGAAGAGGATTGCGATGACAGTGATACGTAATCCTATCAAGGATGACGTGGATGAAAGTTCGGTCTGTGACGTTTCGATCGGTACTAAAGACAATTAACTCGCAACATCTGGTCCATCAAGAAAAGCGAAGCGAAGGAAAATGCGCTAAATTTTGTAATAGTGAATTGCATGTGGATTAGAGCTACTGGGGATACCAGATTAAAAAAACGCCCCGCTTACTCTACCTCAAGATAGCGTGGAAATGACTTTTTTAGTCTAAACGCGTGTTGAACTACATTTTGCGGCGCTCGTACGCCGAAACTATTTATTTTACGAAAAAAAAGATTATTACATGAACTGTACGAAATTGTGTCTAGTTTTATTTTGTATATAAATATTTTTATCATAAAATGAGTCGGAAAGGAGTTATTATCAAAAAAACTGCATTTAGGCTCCATTTTTCCAAGATGGCGGCGCGAGCGGCAAAGATACGAGGTGGCAAAGTTGAAATTCGGAAAGAGCACATCGAAATCTATAAAATTGGCCATTTTTAAAACTCCCGGAAAACTCTCCAGGTAACCTCTTGTTTTAGAACCAAATGACTGTAGATCATAGAAAGATGACATATTACAACATTTACACATTGTATTTTAGGAATCAAAATTTCTGGTTGTAAGTAGAGTTCGGATTTTTATCTAATATTAATCTATAAATATCTACATAAATAGTTTTTGAAAATAGTCAAAATCATTCCATCACTTCTGCATACTCCTGTCATTAATCTTATTTGTTCTGCTGCTGTGTTGTTTCACAGACCTTAATAACAACCTCTCGACCGGACACCATTACAGTGTTTACATTTACCGGATGTTAATGGAGATTTTTTATCTTCATAGAACTCGAAATATCCTATACAGCAGTTTGTAATTTTCTAAAATACTCAAGATTACATGGTTTTTAACTTCCGGATTTTTTTATTTTTATGTAAGTTCACTTGTATAATAAGTTCGGATATATTTTAACAACATTTAACATAAATCTCGCCAATTTTGGTACCTTTATTATTGCATTCATAGAAGTGATGAAGTTATGCTACAGTTTATAAACAATTCTACTTTGAAAAACTAATAAAATGCAGTGCTTTGGATTTCAGAGTCAAAGCCAGCACTGTTTTTTTAAGTGACTACCGTCCTTCTACAAAGGCATTCTACATAACAAAGTAATGGATTCTAGGCTACAAACATATTAAAACATTAAATATAATTAAGCATAATAATTTTTCTTAATGCAGTAAAATGAAAGTATGAATGGTTATGCATTCATTTACTTTTTCCTTTTTACTCCCTTTTAACAGTTTTCGATAACCTGACCTTTTTCATATATTTTTAATAATGTGTTTCCTTCTAAACCAGGACTCTGTTTATAATACATTTTCCTTTCCATTAATACACTTCTTGCAATACTCGTATTACGGAATACAAGCAGTATTACAGAACATACCGCTGTGAGATTTGTGAAATAATTACTGTCCTAAAAAATGTGTTACTGTAGTTTATGTAGTAATTATTATCCAACAATTTGTTACTGTAGTTTTTTAAAACACCATAGCATTAGTATTACTCTTAGGAAAATAATAGGCTAACATTAGAGGACTTTGTGGCCTATTAAGAGGAAAGAATAACACTGGTCTGCAAAATCAAACTTTTTTTAATCATCTGAAATATAAATGTCTCTCTAGACCAATTTTTCATGTTGATCACAAAAATGCTTTTCAATCTTTTCTAGCACGTACAGTTTTTACTATGGATATAATATATATATATATATATATATATATATATAGATGTTATTAGCCTACATATATAAGAAAAATGTATGTTTGTGTTGGAATACTTGAGTAGCTCAGTAGGTTAGAGCGCTAAATGTACAGACTTTGGAGACACGGTATGTATATACATGTGTTATTGCGGCAGGTTATACTGATATCCATAAATCTAAGACCTAAAAAAATTAAATGATAATAGTATATTACGATGCGAGGTTGGGAATTGTTTTTTAGAGAATCGAGGAAAATGTTTAAAAACCGAGCGATAGCGTGTGTTGTACATTATTTTTTGCGCGATGGTCTTTTCAAAATAATAAATAATAGTAAAATAATAACATCATTGTTGGAAACAATTGACTAACGTTAACAGTATAGGCAATGTTTATTAGTTGAAACTACGGGAGGCCGTGAGATCAATTAGGGATAAAATGACAAGTACGTATTTATTGATTTATATTGTTTCAAATAAAGGTTAGTTAATTTAAAATGCAGTGATTTGTTTCGTATAATGTATATTAACACTACCTTTTGGATATTTTGTGTATATACCTTGTATGTAGTATACATAGAGGGTAGTGGCTTTTACTTCCCGCACGTGTATTGTAATATGTAATATGACATTATAGTTATTTTATTACATTATAGTTATTTAGGTTGGCAACCCCGAAATGTAGGATGTTGAAACTTCATTAAAGGTCGCCATTGCTGTAAGTACGACAAAACGCTCTATCGCGCAAAAATAAACATTATTTCTGTCATTTAAACGATTGTATACTTCCTGTTTCTCTGGAGCATCCAGCAGTGATCTACCAGTACACAATCATTCCAGAAACCTTGGTAACTTTCTTCCATTATCTTCATGTTCTGGTGAAAAATTTCCTTTTGTTCATAAATCCACACAGGTTTCTAGATGAGAATGCAGGAAGTTAACTTTTAATGATATACGACATCACATTCTGTATACGATTTAACAAGTTTGTTAATACCATTCTTCAAAACAGGAGCTTTCTTCATTATTAACAAATTACCTACAAACACATTTGAAAATTTTCGCAAAGTGCTTATTCATTGTCATGTCAGAGTATTAAAGAAACTTAATTTAAAAAAATTCTTGAATTTGAAGAAAACACACCGTCCATTAATTTTATTTTCACTCATTCTGTTTAAAGCAGCGGTACTCATTACGCGGCCCGCGAGCCGCATGCGGCCCTAGAAGATTTTATTAAGGCTCTTGGAATAATTTTACCTTCATTACATTACATTTAAATTTTAAATTCTAAGTATAAAATAATTACTATATTTATTGAAATTCTATAAAACTTTGGATAACCCCTGTGTCATTCCGAGCAGCACAGTACCGCACGTGTTCAACAATGCAATGCAATGTCCTGGCTAGTGTTATTGGGTTTTGAATATGTGTACGTTTGTTTTTAAAACCGTTTAAAACTTCTACATTGTCGTCCGAATCTTTCACAATGAAATATTATACAATTTAGTTTCTATGAACAAGCGACTGGATACTGTGTGTTACCTAATCATTGAAGTGAGGTGAAGTGAATTTCAGTGTTTAATAATGGCTGGTGTTTTTTCGAAAGGGAAAAGAATAGAAAACTCGAAGAAGAAGGAAGAGGTTTTCAAAAATACTTGAGAGCATGAATTTTTCTTCATACCTGCTAAAAAGGAAGGGCAGTGCGATGTGTCTATTATGTCGATACGTAGTCCAAGGTTATAAACGATTTAATCTTAATAGGCATTACAAAACGGTGAATTCAAATTTTGAGTGCAAATTTCCTAAAGATTCTAAATTGAGAGCAGAAAAACTAAAAACATTAAAAATGTCAATAGTATTTGAACGGAAAATGATGTTGGATACCGTAAGTGAAAATAAATTGATATTAAAAGCATCATATGAAGTAGCAGAAATTTTAGCACGCATAATGAAACCGTTTTGCCGATGTAGAGATTTTTAAGGGGTGTTTTCTAGTCGTTTGTGACATATTATTTTCTAAATTCCCAAATGCAAAACAGATAAAACGTGACATACAAAAGTTACAACTTTTCGATTCTACTTGTGTCAGAGGAGTTAACGAAATGTCTGTAGACATGCTCCTTTGTACTCTCGATGAAATTCGTAAATGTGACTATTTCAGCCTTGCTATGGATTCGTCCACAGATATTAGTTCCACCTCTCAGTTGCTTTTATTTGTTAAATATCGTAATAAGATAGGGATTATTAAAGGAAGAATTTTTACACTGTATTACCTATGACAGGTCAGACACGGGGAATAGATTTTTTTGAAGCAGTTAAATATTTTTTTTTTCAAATACAAAATTTACCTAAACAAACTTTTATCAGTGTGCAATGACGGTTGTCCCTCAATGATAGGTTGTCATATAGGATTCATTTCTCTGTTAAAAAAACATTTATATACAGACCACTTATTAACCATACCATTGCATTTTACATCAAGAAAATCTTGCTGCTAAATTTGACGAAACTTTCAGATCTGTGATTAAGAAAGTAATTAACATTGTTAATTTCATTAGATCACGTCAACTAAATCATAGGCAATTCATAGAATTTCTCAAAGAGCTTAATTCACTGTATGATGATGTTATTTATCACAGTGAGGTCAGGTGGCTGAGTAAAGGAAGAATTTTGGAACAATTTTTTAATCTTCGCCATGAAATAAAACTCTTTTTAAGTGAACGAGATAAAGAATACCCTAAACTAGACTCTTATTCATGGTGGTTATAAGTTGGCTTCCTGGCTGACATAACATGAATACTGAATGATGTCCAAATTAAAATGGCAAGGTACAAATAAACTTATTACTCAGCTCACAAGTGCAATGTTTTCTTTAGAAGAAAAATTAAAAATGTATACAGAAGAACTTAGTAATAATGATTTCACTAGTTTCCCATGTTTCCAACATCTTATTGAAGAATGTTCAGAGGAAGAAATAAACTTGCAACCCTTCATAGAATTGCTCACTGTACTACACCATGATTTCAGCGCGAGATTTAATGATTTTAGAAAGTTTCGAAACCCATTTCGATTAGTTGAAAATCCCTGGTCAATAACGACAACAGTTGTAACTGGGTTGTCAATTTTTGGTCCTGAGATTAGAAATCTAAAAAAATGAACTTATTGCTGTCCAGCAGGATTCAGAACTGGAAGATATTTTTCAAGAGAAACGAAAAACGAATACAATTTTAGAGTTTTGGAATACAGTTCCAGAAAAAGAGTTCGAAAACTTGGTGTCGTGTGCATATAAAATTCTGTGTCTTTTTGGATCAACGTATGTTTGTGAAATGACTTTCTGTAAGATAAAGTTCATCAAGGGTAAACATAGATCTCGTCTCACCAATGTGAACTTGGAAAACCGTGCTGCGGATATGTGTGGCAAATCAACCAGCTCGTATTGACAACATTGGTGCAGGAGAGTAGCAGAGTTCGACCGTCAACTTCACAGCAGTAAAATACACAACTGTAAGTTGCCTTAAAATAATTATGTACAGTACCGTAATAATAATAATAATAATAATAATAATAATAATAATAATAATAATAATAATAATAATAATAATAATAATAATAATAATAATAATAATAGTAATAATAATAATAATAATAATAATAGTAATAATAATAATAGTAATAATAATAATAGTAATAATAATAATAGTAATAATAATAATAGTAATAATAATAATAATAATAATCATAAAATAATAAGCAGTTAATTATTAACAAAAATTAAATGACAGTAATCAGTAATTGCGTTTTGTCCATAAATGTAAAAAAAAAGCTGCGTGTTACCAAGACTGAGAACTGTGAAATTTGGTGCGGCTCTCGAACAGATATGGTTTCTTATACTTGGCTCTCTTGTAATTTCTAGTGAGTACCACTGGTCTAAAGCCTATCTGAATTAACTAATAATTTTGCTAATATTGGATAAAGGAATCTTGTAATAGACTGATATTATTTCGGACTGTGACACTACTAGATGAAAATGTATATAATAATAGTTAAGTCTAATAATCTGCAATGGGCAGGACATAAGGCACGGAAGATGAATCAAAGAGGGCATGGAAACTTTGTGTAGGTAAACCTGAAGGAAAACGCTAAGTTGGTAGACCAAGAATGAAATGGGAGAGTAACATTGTCTATGATTTGGGGAAGTAGATTATACAAGAGATGATTGGAAAATGCCTTTAGCTTTGGACTCATACGAAGCTCAGTGTGAACAGGGGGCTTAGGCTGTAACTGAGTAACACCTGACAGGCGCGGGGGTGAACACTAATATATTAGTGACTAAGTCTTGTCAGGGACCCAGTCTCTCGGGTTATATCGAGAGCCCCTGCCCAGGGATACGGGCGAAGACCTTAATCGCAATAACAAGCTTTCAAATGTTGTAATTGGCGGATGAGGCAACCCTCTCTATAGGGCGAAATATAAAGACCCATCTCCGGGGTAACAAGGAGAAAGCCCTCAAAATTCTGAGAAGAGCGGAAGAGGGCTGATATAATGGGGGGAGGTTATGACGATGAACCTTAAGAAGGCAGCCCTTACCCTGCGAGGTGCCAGTAACACTTTCAGGGGACAATTTACATTACTAAATGTTCTCATGAAAGCAACCGGAGGACTGCCAGAAGAAAGATTGCTACATTATAAACAGCACGGAAGGAAAAACGTTGGACGCCGACACACAAGATGGTCTGAACAATGTTAACAATGTTAGCTTTCATGAAACCGGAACGAGCCAACAGCCTTAATCCCTGGGTGATGACGATGATTGGAAAACATTAGCTGGGGATATTATGTCCGCGAGGCCATGAACCAGTGAGTTATGATACTACTAGGGCTAGTACTACTACATAGTCTTCATAATATTCGACTATTAACTCGTGCCCCAAATGGTACTCAATCACCAATCACGTTTGAATTAAATTTGTTTTATAACCAATGACAGTCGTGTTTCACCTCGCTCTTTATCGATTTCTCTTTATCAGCTCCTTGTTTTGTGATCCTCCTTTTTAATATTCTGAACGACCAGCCTAATGGGCTAGTGGTCAGCGTTACTGATTACTGTTCATGAGGTCCCGGGTTCGATTCCCGATTAGATCATAGGATTTTTTCTTAAAGATAATTATTTCTGTGTTTGCCCATGGTCTGGAGTTTAGGTTAAGAGCTCTCCTGGCGCTTCATTATCATGTACCACCCATCATATCATTGGGGTAACGTAATTCCTGTTTCCAGGTGCCGCAACCTAAGAAATGGATTACAATTCCGCCAATGCCAGGTGAGAAAGCGAAGAATGTGATAAAAGACAACCTGGTGGCAAAGAAAATAATATTCTGAAAGCTCAGAGCATTATTTTTCTCCGACATATACATTTAATATAGCAAATAATGAACAGACTCCTTGATTTTACTTAGTTGTTTACTAAAAAAATAAATTAGTACGATATAATATTGATTATAATATACAGTTTGATGTGTTTCATTATTTCTCCACTAGGGTGCATTCTTACAATATTGCGATCCTATTTGACAATAATTAATATGATCAAGTTAGAGTATATTTCTGATTTCGTTTCAAACATCGCAATTTAAATTAAATATATAAATATATTAAGATACCGATAACTGTATTTAAATAATGACTTTTGAGTAAACAGCTTAATTTAATTTGTTAAATAACCCTAGCAAATGCCACTCTTGATTTTCAAATCCTCTAAATAAATTGGGAAATCAGTCCTCGCATTACTTATGACTATTTAACTCATGCCCTAAATGGGAGTCAATGACCAATCACGCTTCAATGAATTTTGTTTTACAACCAATCACAGTCGTGTTTCAGCTCGATATTTATCTACTTCTGTTTAACATATTAAGAAAGCTCCTCCTTTTTAATATTCAGAACATGTCAGAGCGTTATTTTGCAGGGACTGACTCTCCAACAAATATGTTGAATATAGCAAATAATGAACAGAGTCCTTCGACCTACAAATTTGATAATTGTGTGTTCAATAATTGTGTTTTTAAATACTGATTTTATGAGTTGTTTTAAAAAATGAATTAATAACCTGTAATGTTGGTTATAATATACAGTTTGATGTGTTTCATTCACCTCTCTACTTACTGCTACAGAATGACGGGCTGGAAATATATCAACGAACTTCACAAATGATGGTACAATTTTTGAAACTCATTTATTAGAATCGCTTGTACGCAAATACATATATTTTGTTTGTATCTATTTTATATGCGATTGAAATAACTTCTGTTTCATGGCAACAAACAACAAATATACCAATATATAATTATTATATACAATGTCGCGGTGTTCATACACACACACACACACACACACACATATATATATATATATATATATATATATATATATATATATATATATATATATATAGTCCATCGCTGTGGTCTCTCGAGGTAGCGTGTAACCTTGTCACACAGGGGTTACAGGTTCGATTCCCAGTCGGGACAGGCTCCTGGGTGAGGTTTTTCAGGGTCTTTCCTCACGTGTAAGACAAATTTTAGGAAGGTTAGGGCGCAACGGTCCCCAAAAATCATCTGTCCCAGCAGTGAAAAGCAACGGGAAGCTACTACATCTATAATTACCTAGTAAAGCTACAAAGCATGACATACAAATGCTATGATTACGGTGAAAGACCTGCCCTCGGGCAGAATTACTATAGAATATACTTACTTACTTACTCACTGGCACTATCGAACCCATAGGTTCATGGCCGCGCGGACATAAGCTCTCCATACGTCCCTATCCTGAGCTAATGCTTTTCAATCATTCCCTGTATAATCTACTTCTCTCAAATCATAGTTAATGTTATTCTCCGACCTCATTCTTGGTCTACCAACTGGTCATTTTCCCTCTGGCTTTCCTACAAGAAGCTTCCATGCAAGTCTTTCACTCCCATACGTGCAACATGTCCTTCCCATCGCAGTCTACGAGACATAACTGTTCTCACCATCTCTGGCTTCCTATAAAGACCATGTAGATTATTCTTTTGTAGTCTTCTCCATTCACCTGTCTGTTCATCTCTCTTTGGTCCAAAACAATTCCTAAATACTTTATTCTCAAATACTCGTAATCTCCTTTCCTCCCTTAAACTAAGAGTCCATGTTTCGCACCCAGATAATATAACTGGTAGAATAATAGTTTTATATATTTTCAGTTTAACGTTTTTTGAAAGGAGTTGGGACATCAAAAGTCTCTGCAATGCATAATAGCATGCATTTCCAGAATTGAGCCTATGTTTAATTTCTTTGTGCATCTCATTCCTATTTGTGATTATTGTTCCTAGGTATTTGAATTCAGCCATTTTCTCAAATTTTCCCTCATTTGTCATTAGCTGTCCATTTCTATGATGTAATGTATTTCTACGTGTGACCATATATTTAGTTTTATTGATATTTACTTCCAGCCCTAATTTATTAGTGTTACTCAATAGTGTGTGCGTGTTGTCCTTTAGTATCTCCTTGCTATCGGCCAATAGGACTACATCATCAGCATAAACTAACAGCTTATTAATACCATTGAGTTGTAAGCCTTCCTCATTCTCTAAAGATTTGATGGAATGCTCTAGTACAACATTAAATAGTAGAGGAGATAGTGCATCTCCTTGCTTCAACCCATTCTGGATTTCAAAAGTGTCCCGAAAACTGTTTGCCTACACGCACCCTAATCTTTGTGCCATTTAGACACATTCGTATAAGTCTAACTAACTTTTTAGGAATTCCGAACTCCAGCAGGATGCTATATTACTTCTCCCTCTTACTTGAATCATATGCTTTTTTGAAGTCTATGTATAGTTGATGTACACCCTTCGACAAAAAAAATGAGTCATCTCTTGAACGCACATTTCTTCTAAATCATACTCGGCACAGCGCTGGGTTCAAACTAGGAAACTAGTCATAATTGTGCAGTCCCTGAGCTACTGTGTTATGTGGCATGAACTGAAGACTCTTCTACGTGTCCCGATAGCTCAGCGGTAAAGCACGCGGTCACTGTTTCTGTTAATGAAGATCGCAGATTCGCGTCTTCAATTATGCAGTTTTTTTCGTGATATTTGTATTAAAACGTTTTATAAATTAAATGCATTTTATTTCGACATTTGAATTAATCCATACTTTTTAAGTTTATTTTTTTATACCGTTGATTTTATAAAAATGTTAAATTATATATTTTTACACGCTTTATATTAGCTTGACCTGTATCTGTCTATGTAACGAACCTGTATCTATGTAACGGAATCTTTGAACACGATTTTCATCCACTTAAAAACATTGGATCGACTTGAAACATTGTATACTTGTAAAGGACCCAAGACAATACAATAATTTCATAGTTTGTTTGTAAAATCCTGGCCAGTCATCGGAAAAAAAAACCTATGTAATAGGTTGCGGACTTATCGACTTTTTAGTCAATCGTTGTAAGAGCTCAGTTAGTAGAGCGGTGGACTGTAGTGGTATATCATCATCATCATCATAGTATATTCAGGAATTTAGGCCATTTGTTGACCTGTTTCGGCCTCAAGAGAAACACCATCCAGAAGTATTTTGAGTGGACGTCCTGGTCTTCTTCTTCCTGCAGGTTGATATCTTAACATTTGTATGGGTATTCTGTGATCTTCCATTCGATGAACATGATGCATCCATCTTGACTTATAATCAAAAATTTTGTTTTCTAAAGATTCCATGTGTAATTCTTCTAAGATGTCTCCATTTTTTTGTGATTTAGTAGTGTGTATCCTGCAGTCCTCCGAAGATATCTCATTTCAGCAGATCTAAGTCTCTGTATATCCTTCTGTTTCAACGTCCATACTTCGCTACCATACAAAAGAGTTGGAAGAGCCAGTGTTTTATACACTTTCAGTCTTGAATGCTTTTGGACTAACTGTGGCTTGAAGATAGAATTTATTAACCCTAAAATTCTTAAAAATTTAGATATCTTTGCATTTACATCCTTTTCTTCTTCATATGAGATATTGCATCCTAGATATGTAAAACTATTCACCTGCTCCAAAATTTTATTGTCCAGTACAATTTTACTTCTGCCAGGATCTACACCTTGAAATGCCATAATTTTTGTTTTTTCTGTAGATATCTTTAATCCAATTTCTTCTGTAATTTGTTAAGTTCATACAGACCTTTCTGTAGATTATCTTCGGAATTTGCTATTATTATTTGGTCATCTGCAAACAATATGGTGTTCAATTTTGTATTTTCTGATATTCTTATTCCAAATTGATATTTCTTGTTCCAGCAACATATTACTTCATTGCCATAAATTGCAAAGAGTGTTGGGGATAGGGTGCAGCCTTGTCTCACACCACGATTTATAATTCCTTCTTCAGAAAATCTGTTATTTAATTTAATCTTTATGGTATTGTCTTTGTAAAGTAAATTTGGTATATTTCTGTCTTCCAGTATATTGAAGAGTTTTGATCTCTTGAATGTGTCGAATGCTTTTTCAAAATCTATGAAAGCAAAATGTGTTTCTAAGTTGAATTCTCTTCTTTTTTCAAGCAATAGGTTTAGGTTGTAAGGGGTAGTGACGTGCGTATAACCTCTCCTACCCAATTCTCATTCCCACCTTCTCGTGGTACAACCCGTTTTCACAGGCTCTGAGGACCGAGTCACGGCGGTATAATCGTTCCATCAGGTACTGAGTAAATGCGGTATCCTAATGTCTGTCCAGAGACTAAAAGGTAGCAGCCCTACCACTGGACTACTTAACGTCGGGCCAGTAACCTGTCCTAAGGCACTTCAAAACTACTTTCAAGTCTCAACACGAAAAAATCCAGAAGGAATTGAAATATGACGACCCATAGCAAAGAAATATGGTTAAAAGAAAACGGCACAATGATATTGTAAGATATGCAACCTGGAATGTCCGAAGCATCCATGAAAAAGAAGAGAAACTAGACAGTATATTTAAAAATAGAAACATTGATATTGCAGTAACTACAGAAACTAAGAAGAAACTTAAAGGAACGAAAGAAACACAAAATGATGTACAAATATATAGCGGTGTTGACAGGAAAACCCATGGACAAGCTGTAGTGGTATATAATTTCAGCAATTAGTAGGTCGCTGGTTCAAATCCGGGCCAGAGTTTTTTTAGAAAAGTTTTAAGCAATTAAATTTTCATGGAATTCCGGTTTATGACAATCAATTAAACTAAAAATAAAAATAAATAAGTAATAGTTTAAAACTGAAACAAAACGCTTTATTAGATAACGAAACTAAAAAATAAAAAGTAAATAATAGTTTAAAAAAACTAAAACAACACGCTTTTATTAGAAAACCGAACAAAAAAAAATTAATTTCCAACACGCTTGGGGAAAAAAAATAAAGTGGTCAACAAAAAATCATCTCTAACACATCTAGAATAAAACTAGAGTTATCTACACAAAAAAATTACCATCAAAAGCGTTGGGTGCTTTTTATGGTTTTTACGTTTTCTTCCTAGAAATTTTACTTTTACCAATATCTGTTTATTATCAAATATAAGTATTAATTGATATAGAGCACCCCACGCTTATGATATTAAAATGTTTTTTGTAGATAACTCTAGTTTTATTCTAGATGTGTTGGAGATTATTTTTGTGTTTACCACTTTAATGTTATCCCAAGCGTTTTGAAAAATAAAATAATTTTTCATTTTTTAGTTCGGTTTTCTAATAAAGCGTGTTGTTTTAACTTGTTTAAACTATTATTTATTTGTATCTTGTATACTACCGTCTTCCTCAACTATCTAAAATTTTCGTTGATTTCACTCTAGGCCTTTCGATGCATGCTTCATCTTCTGGAGTTGTTGTAGTAGTATTGAATTAACTGTATGTCTAATAGAGGGTTTTGCTTATTAGGCACATTTTTGTTGAGAATGTTTGTATTCTTGGCCTTCTTGATAATTTCGATTTCTTGTAAAATGTTAATTTTGTGTCTGTTGTTTTCTCTGTGTATAATTTACATTGTATTATCGATATTGTTGAAACTGTGGCCGCGTTCTGAAATATGTTTAGCGAAATTTGATTTCATTGTTAAATGAGAAGGCAAATCAAATTTCGCTGTTCACCAGATTGAATCCAATCGAAAATGTTAGGGCTAAAATGAAAATAGAGATGAACAGCAATTGGCCTACAGATGCACGAAAAACGAAAGATGACTCATGGGTACAAATTGAAGACGCCTGGAATGCTCTAGCCGATCGTCCACGTGCCTGTAGAAATTTGATTGCATCAATGCCCCGCAGATTGAGGGCGGTAATAGATGCTGAGGATTCATACACCCGATATTGATTTTGTTAAAGTTTCATTTTAGAAGATATTATTTTCTTTCTTCGTTTAATTATTAGAAGGTTTTCGTATATGTGTTTCGTGTGTGCATTAAAACCATAAAACTCAAATGTAAAATTAAATATGAAACTATATTACAGGCGAAATGCTATCCTAACATTCAGTAAAAGAAAAGTAGAACGGGAATCGAACCCGTGAGGTTACGAACGCAGATGTTGTGTGTTAAACCTCTCGACCACGGAAACACACAAAGGCAAGCTCTCTGTTTTATGTTACATGAGTGTGTACTACGGTAACTAGCAAACACCACAGTACAATTACTGAAAACGAGTTAATGTGAATAAGGCTTCTGCGAGTGCTCACGAAGTTGACCGATCGGTTGGTAGAATCAAGAGATTACTCTTTTTTTGCCTAAGGGTGTACAGTACGATTATATTCCCATTTATTTTCTAAAATCTGTCTTATACTAAAAATCTGATCTGTTGTACACCTGTTTCTTCTAAATCCACATTGATGATCTCCTAGAATGTCATTAATATAGGGAGTAAGTCTACTTACTAATATATATGTTAGAATTTTTACGAAGTTGAAAGAAATGAGATGCCCTGGTAGTTGTGCTATCAGTTTTATCTCCATTCTTATAAATTGGTACGAATATTGATTCTTTCCATTCATCTGGAAGAGCTTCTTTTTCCCAAATCATACTAAGCAACCAGCGTATCTTGCCCATCAATTTTTCTCCCCCTGATTTTATCAGATCTGCTGGGATCTCATCTGAACCTGATGCTTTATATATCTTCAATTTTTCAATCACCATTTCAACCTCTAATGCACTTGGTTCTGCGACTAGCATTTCTGCTGTCTGTAAATTATCCTCCTGTTCTGTATATACATTTAATAGCTGATTAAAGTAAATTTTCCATCTATTTGAGATACTCCTGGAATCTGCAATCATATCCCCATTTTGGTTTCGAATTATGTTTATTCTAGCCTGAAACCCTTCTTTCTCCATACTAAGTCCCTGATATAATTCTCTAATGTTCCTATTTTTTGCGTTCATTTGAAGATCGTTAATCTTCTCTCTCAGATATTCCCTCTTTTTACTCTTTAGTAACTTGGTGGTTTCCCGTCTAATACTACCCAATTGCTCTAAATTTACCTCATTTGTCTCGTGTAACCATTTCACTTTTGCTAGCTTTATTTTCTTTACAATGTCGGTACATTCCTCATCAAACCATTTCTTGTTTTGCTTCTTTTTTAAACAACCAATTCTTTCTGATGCTGGCAATTTTATGGAGTCTCTTATAGCCTGCCGTTCTTTATTTATGTCAGTTTCTTCCTCGTTTGCCACATTGTCATACGAAAATTCCAGTACTTCAAATCTATTAGCAATATTGATTTGGTATTCTTGCCGCATTTCATCATTTTTCAAGTTTTTTAATTCATATTTTACAGAATCATCTTTAGCGTTCGTTCCTCTCATAAGCGATAGCCGTTGTCTGATTTTCACCCTGACCAGATGATGATCCGAATTGCAGTCTGTCCCTCTAACTGATCTAACTTCTATGATGCTACTGTGCCAGCGTTTATCCACTAATACATGATCTATCTGGTTCCGAGTTTCTCCATCTGGAGACGTTCAGGTGTATTTATGAATATCCTTATGCTGAAATGTTGTGCTCTTAACGATGAGATTCTATGATGTGGTGAAAGGGACTAATCTAACCCACATTGTCGTTACTATAGTAGCCGATGGTATGGTTTGAATATATCTTCCCGCCACACTGTAGCATTAAACTCTCTCAAGAGCAATTTTAATATGAGATATTCCAGAAAAAGCTATCAAATACGGCATTTCTGATTCTTCATAGAACTCATCCTTGATCTTTGTCATCATTATCTTCTGTGGGGGCACTATATATATATATATATATATATATATATATGTGCTGATGTGTGTGTGTGTGGTAGTAATCCCAAACTGAACGAAAAAAAAATTAGTGATGAACGGGTTCCAACAGCAAAGCTATCTTGTCAAGACTTGTTAATGAGAACTTTGTCCATGAAACGCGTTGATTATTTCAAAATTCTTGTTTGGTGTTTGGAACTATAATTATAATACTATGTCTCACAATGACAAATTGACTGTGAATGGATAAGTCGATACAGTAATCTATATAAATCATTATATCATTAAAATAATATATATATATCCATCCATAGTAATTCTGCCCAGAGGCAGGTCCTTCTCCGCAATCATAGCATTTTCATGCTATGCTTGCAGCTTTACTAGGGAATTGTAGGTGTGATAGCTTCCCGTTTTTTTTCACACCGGTGAAGGATGATGATGATAATGATGATTATGATGATAGCCATATGATTTAGGGACAGTTTGGGGCTTAAAGTTTTTCTGACATTTGTTCTTAAAGGTGAGGAAAAAAAAAAACCCGATTAAAACCTCACCCAGTAAAACTGCCACCACGGACCGTGGATCGAACCCGGGCCCCCTGCCGCGTGACAATGCAGCCACGGCTACATCCAGACAAACAGCGGTGGACTATATATATATATGCGGCGAGTGATGAACTGTTTACCTATTATGTGTTAAAATCATTACGTTGTTAGGAGTTCACTGAAACGAAAATTTAAATATCGCTCTTGGCGGGTCACATTTTTCGATTGTTTCACAAAACAAAACTCCGAATATCCTATTAACATAAACCAAAGGTAGGTATTTTCAAGAAATGAGCGTTCAGCAGATCGGCCAAGAATGAGAAGGGGGAGAGAGAACATTAACCATGATTTTGAGGGAAGTATATTATACAGGGGCACGATTATAACACACCTCAGGTTAGAGATGTAGCCTACATGTTCCGCGCGGGCCATGAACCTAGGAGTTCCATAGGACCAGTGAGTAGGGTATTAGTGTTAGGTAGTTATATACGGCTAACCTAGAATCCAGGAAGAAATTTTACTCCATCAATTATTAAGATGTGTACAGTGATTTGTATACGTTTCAGTGACTGAGTCTGAGTGACCACCTGCATACACAACTTAAACAGTCAAAGAGCACGTTTAAGGTGTCTGTAACATGAAAATACAGTTAATATTGTTACAGTAGCGCTGTGGAACTGATGAAAAGGACCAAAATATATAGTTTAACAAAAGAGTTTTGTTAAATAAAACAAATTAATACGATCAAATAGTTTAAAACAACAAATTCGTAAAAATTGCTTGTTTATACAGGTTTGGAATATGACGAGTTCTACCACTGATTTTAGATTAAAATAGTAAATATTTGAAATATCCTCTTGTAGAATCAGAACATTTTATCTATAAAGATCTGTTAGATTCCGTCGACGAAACTATTCCTGCGACAATTTCTTAAAGTTCACCTCGGTATGACATTTTCACGGAATCGCTCAATATCAAGCTTTTACTTGGATTCTTTGTATTGTTATTAATCCCTAGATGTGAACCGCACGGCTTAAATAACTAAAATACCCTCCATTAACGTCATCATTTCGTTTCTACCCGATATGGTATAACAATGATAGATTTGTTCACTCTAAGATGTTCCAAAGCCAGACTTACGTTCATTATAGAGAATATTAAACGTTCCAAAAAAATACAAGTTAACAAAAGTCCACCCAATACATAAGAAAGGTAGCAGACATGAATATAATAGTAATTATCATAAGTAATGTCTAGAGGATTTGGAAATAAAAGTGGCGTTTGTTAGAACTGTTTAACGAATAAAATTAATCTGTTTACTCACAAATCATTATTTAACTATAGTTATTTTAAAATATTTATATATTTAATGTAAAGGATGATGTTTAAAAGCAAATTAGAAACGTTTGTTATGTTTCATTTGTTCATCCACTGCAACCAGATCATATTATTTATTGGCAAATAGGATCGCAATATTGTAAGGATGTACCCTAGTGGAAACAAAATGAAACACTCAAAACTGTACATTATGACCTATATTATAGGTTATTAATTAATTTGTGATGCACAATGATGTAAATAGGCCTATGTCAATTATATTTCTTGGAAATAACACATTTAAGAAAGTTCAAACAGTGCTTTCTTTTTATTGTGTTATAATCAATTGCTACATTTATCCCGCAAGCGGTACTTGCTTACATTCGTGCACTATATATACAATCTGGAAGCCACATGCATTCTATGATTCTTACATCTTAATATATAAATTGCTATATTCAATATATTACACGCTTTATATTAGCTTGACCTGTATCTGTCTATCTATGTAACGGACCTGTATCTACGTAACGGAATCTGTGAACACGATTTTCACCCACTTAAACACATTACATCGACTTGAAACTATGTATACTTATAAAGGACCCATGATAATACAATAATTTCATAATGTGTTCCTAAATTCAATGGTATAATCATCAGACAATCGAAAAAATAAAGACCGGTCTAATAGCTTCGGACCTATCGCCTTGTTATGCAGTCGTTGTAAGAGCTCAGTTGGTAGAGCGGTGGACTGTAAGCGGTATATAATTTCACTAATCTTCACTCAGGAATTTCATGCCGTTAAACGTCCACCGTCCCCGATCGCGATTTGAAACCGGGAACCTTCAATCTAGAGTCGTGCGGGGTAACCATTGCACACCATCGGAAACCAATACTCACATAGCCTATCAACGAATTTCAAAGGAATATATAAGGAATTGATATTGGTGTCATGAAATTATCATAAGTAATGCCACGAGTGATTTCCAAATTATCGATAAATTCACGACTCACGAAGTGAGGAGTGAATTTATCTAGAGAATCTGGAAATCAAGAGTGACATTTGTTAGGAGTATTTAACGAATAAAATTAAGCTGTTTACTCACAAATCATTATTTAACTGTAGTTTTTTTAAATATTTATATATTTAATGTAAACGGCGATGTTTGAAACAAATGAGAAACGATAGGCACGCTTCATCTGCTTCTTCTGTTTATCACTGCAACCAGATCATACTATTTATAGCCAAAGGAACGCAATATTGTAAGAATGCTCTCTGGTGGAGAAAAAATGAAACACATCAAACTGTATATTAATTCATTTCTGATGTCGTATGATGTAAATATGACAATTATATTTTTCTGGATTGTTACCTGGGAAAAAAAATACATTTAAGAAAGTGCAAACAGTGGTTTCTTTTTTTGGTGGTATAATCAAATGCTATAAATGTTTTTATATTAACTCCCGCATGCGGCATGTGTTGACATTCATGCTCTATATATACAATCTGGTATCCGTATTTCTCACAGGCACAGTGGTAGCGCACTGTCACTGCAAAATAATGGTCAGACATGTTCAGAATATTAAAAAGGAGGAGCTTTCTTTAATATGGTAATTATAACACTGATAAATATTTCGTGAAACACGTCTCTGATTGGTTGTAAAACAGAAATCATTGAAACGTGATTGGTCATTGACTCCCATTTGGGGCATGAGTTAAATAGTCTTTGAAATCCTGTACAATTTTCAGTGGTCCTACTTAGTAAGCACCCAAATTGACAAGTGAGCCTGTGTGCGCGCTCCATCTATCAAGCTCTAAGGACAGCAATCTTCCTTTTTTTCGAAACCAAACTCGGCATATAGCAAATTTCGATTCTTCGCAATAAAATCCTGTATAAGGCATTAATTAAATAAATCGAGAAATGTATTCTCCAGAAGCAGCATAATTTGGCTAATTGGAGAAGAGTTTTGCCTGAAAACCCAATTTTAAAATCGATCTATACTAGTACCGAGCCAAGTTCCGGTTGTACTGTAAACAAACTTGCATAAAATATTACTCCGCCGATTCCGTTTATTGGGGGAACCGTGGTACAACGTTTACCCGCCATAAGCACAATTGTGTACGATAAAAGCTTTATTTATAGTATTTTACGGGAATTAACTCTGAGAACAACACAAGATGCTACCAATATGATTAGGAACTTCCTCAATATTTTATTTATTTTTGACAGGTACATATATATATATATAATCATAACATCGAAATATATATATATATATATATATATATATTTCGATGTTATGATTACATTTTTGTCATTATTTTTGTCATTGAGCAATGCAAGCTTCATTTCACATAAGAAAAATAAATTCCTGGACGGGATTTGAACCCGGAGCTCTGGATTGATTTGCTTACTTGTTATAAGAGCCACTAGGTGGCAGTGGAGATGGAGTTCCCGCTACTTCTTGTAATATTTGAGACTATATATATGGAAAATAAATGTTTGTACTAGATTTTCTTAAGAGCGTAAGAGTGGTAGCGCACTCGAATATCAATCCAGTGGTCCGGGTTCAAGGCATTCACTTTTCATATGTCATATATGTGTGTGTGCGTGTGTGTGTGTGGTCCTACCTAATTAATAATTTAAACTCATTCCATAATGTCAGTTTATAACCTTTATTTTCAGGTAAAATTATAATATGAGCAGAATGTATATTCATTTCTGACTCACTTGTAATTCTGCTGCTATTTTCACACTATTATCAATTGTCAATGTGGGATATTTTTCACTAAGTAATTTTAGTTTATTCAAAATAATTTGTTTCTTTCCGCTTTTCAAATGCTTTGCTTTCCAGTATTCAAGGTATCCACATATATTTTGCCATTTTAAAACAATTGAAATTCCACGTCTTCTGCATTGTATAAGCATAAGAACAAAACATTGCTTATTTAATGTTTTAAATTTGTAATTATATGTTTTAAGATCTTCCGATGTAAGTTATATAGACGTGCGCTGGATAATATACATTTATAGTATTTTTATTTCGAGTGTTGGAGAGCGAACTACATTTTCTTACACGTTTGAAGGTGACCTTTATTCGATCAATCAAACTCAGTCATACATCAGATTTGTTTACATTACAATTGGAACTTGGCTCGGATGAGATGTTTTACTTCCTTGTTGCAACTTAACTGGATTCTTACGATTTAGTTAACAAAAAGAAAGATGTAATTCCTAAACCAGCAAAATCTAGACATAAGTTGTACTTTGTGTGGAATTCACTTAGTATAGCAGTTCCTGCGTAATGGGCCATTTTAGTTTTTAGTTTTGTTGGGTGTATTATGTTTGTCCAGTAACTGATAATTAAGGATACGATTTGTATGTAATTAGATATTCCTTTCCTTTGTTTATACGTGGCTAAAATGTTATATCTGTCTACGAATTAGAAACTTGTTAATCAAATATGAAAATGTACCGTTACATATTTTTACATATTTGATTATAATTACATATGTTTACATCTTAGATTATAATTACATATTTTTACATATTTTAAAGATTTGTAATGCAAAACTAAATATTCTACCACATAAAAATAATTTTTGTAAATGGAAAATAATTTGAAACAGTCTGTGACAATACTTTACATTGGAAACTCAGATAGCTGATTATACAATGAAACTGTTCTTCAAATCCATGAAAAAGCTGCTGAGAGGCGGTCGAAGAATAGTTACATTTTCTAGATGCGATAAATATAGATAGAGGAAGACACTGAAGACTTGGGTATAGGGTCCCACATTACAATATACCTTTTAAATCCGAACTATGTACTCTGTTTATGAATGAAATAGTATAAATATGTAGGAGACACGCAGTGGTATAGTTGGTTAAGGCAATATTCTACAAGCTGCAAGTCGAGGGGCGAAACCCATGGGATCAGCATTTTTAAACTGCTTAACCTTCTGGCCCGGGGTCGACTCAGCCTCTAACAAAAATCGATACCACACTCTGTTGTAGGAGTAAAGGCGGCTATCACACAAGGCTCGTATCTTGTGCCGAATGTCTAGAAAGAGGAGAGCCTTAACCTCCCAATACCCCTAAGTAGGATCACTTTATCATAGAAACGTGACAATATCCTTCTTATCACGTTGTCAGACATTTAACAGTCCCATTCCTTCAAACTAGGTCTATCTTGAAGCAAGTTTTAAAATACAATTTGTCCAAAAATTAAATTTTAATCGATTTAATACTACATATTTTAAGGAAATTGTATATAGTCTTACATGTTTTACATGATATTAGTACATAAATATGTACATATTTTGCTGTTGGTATTACATTAAGATCCTAGCCTTACTGATGCTACTCGGTTCTCAGAATGTGAAAGCCGTAAAGATAAGAGGATCTTGATCGAGTGAGCTGTGCTCAGATAACAAATCATGCGTTTAAACAAGAGAGCAGCACTTTACAATTCTTGCATTTACATCCATCGACTATCTTATCGGATTATCAATAGTTTTTTTAATGAGTTGTTCCCTTGACTTCTTCTAGATGGCAGCATTGTAGATTTAATTGACACAAAAACGTATTAATTTCAGGTAATTATAATAATATGCATATTTTGGAAATTTTTACATTTTATTTTTTTCCGTTCCTTTAGCGCAGTTTAACCTCCGGACTTATTGGTACTTTTACGTGCCACATGACATCCGGGCCTTACGGTGACACGACTTTTCGTAAGATGGATTTTTAACTATGGATAACTTACATACTTATTTGTCCACACGACACTGAGGGCGTCCCTGAAGGAGTGATAGGTTCAATGTCAAGGCCTCCTCCGAGACAACACAACATTAAGATGAAACATATCATTCATACTCACGCGCGCGCATTCATAATAAACAAATGTCTACAAAAAATTCAAAAATATTTGGCTTTGTTGAGACAGATCACATCAGAACAAAAGTAATTATAATAAAATGCAACTTATGATGATAAAACAATAAACTTAAAGTATGTAAAACTGTTGTCGTCCGAGTTATATTGTATGGATGCGAAACATGTACTCTTACTTTATGGGAGAAAGGAGATTACGAGTATTTGAGAATAAAGTTCATAGGAAAATGTTAGGACCAAAGAGAGATGAACAGACAGGTGAATGGAGAAGACTACTTACTAGTGAGCTACATGACCTCTACAGGAAGTCAGATATGATAAGAACAGCTGAGGCTTGTAGACTGCGATGGGCAGAACATGTGGCAAAAATATGGAGTTAAAGAGGCGTGACTTGAGAAAACCTCAGTATGCAAACAAATAATGAGATGGGAGAATAATATTAACAATGCTTACGTTAAATTATACAAGATACGATTGGGAAATATTAGTTTAGGGTAAGGATGTGTGGAGAGCTTATGTCAGCATGGCCATAAACCTACTGGCTCGATAGTGCCATTTAGTTATTATTTATGCCAATAGTAGTTCCTAAATGCATCATCATCATCATAGTACATTCACGAATTTAGGCCATTTGTTGACCTGTTTCGGCCTCAAGAGAAACACCATCCAGAAGTCTTTTGAGTGGACGTCCTGGTCTTCTTCTTCCTGCAGGTTGATATCTTAACATTAGTTTGGGTATCCTGTGATCTTCCATTCGATGAACATGTTGTATCCATCTTGACTTATAATCAGAAATTTGTTTCTAAAGATTCCATGTGTAATTCTTCTAAGATGTCTTCATTTTTTTTGTGATCTAGTAGTGTGTATCCTGCAGTCCTCCGAAGATATCTCATTTCAGCAGATCTAAGTCTCTGTATATCCTTTTGTTTCAACGTCCATACTTCACTACCATACAAAAGAGTTGGAAGAGCCAGTGTTTTATACACTTTCAGTCTTGAATGCTTTTGGACTAACTGTGGCTTGAAGATAGAATTTATTAACCCTAAAATTCTTAAAAATTTAGATATTTTTGCATTTACATCCTTTCTTCTTCATATGAGATATTGCATCCTAGATATGTAAAATTATTCACCTGCTCCAAAATTTTATTGTCCAGTACAATTTTACTTCTGACAGGATCTACACCTTGAAATGCCATAATTTTTGTTTTTTCTTGTAGATATCTTTAATCCATATTCTTCTGTAATTTTGTTAAGTTCATACAGACCTTTCTGTAGATTATCTTCGGAATTTGCTATTATTATTCGGTCATCTGCAAAAACAATAGGGTGTTTAATTTTCTATTTTCTGATATTCTTATTCCAAATTTATATGTTTTGTTTCCAGCAACATATTACTTCATTGATATAAATTGCAAAGAGGTGTTGGGGATAGGGTGCAGCCTTTGTCTCACACCACGATTTATAATTCCTTCTTCAGAAAATCTGTTATTTAATTTAATCTTTATGGTGTTGTCTTTGTAAATATTTTGTATGTTCTGCCGAAGTAAATTTGGTATATTCTGTCTTCCAATATATTTAGAGTTTTGATCTCTTGACTGGTGTCGAATGCTTTTTCAAAATCTATGAAAGCAAAAATGTGTTTCTAAGTTGAATTCTCTTCTTTTTTTTCAAGCAATAGTTTAACAGAAAATGCGTGAATCAATACAAGATCGTCCTTTCCTAAATCCATTTTGACATTCCATAAGGAATTTTTCACAGAAACTTTTCAATTTTCCATTTAAAATGTCTGCATAAATTTTGTAGCATGTGTTAAACAAACTGATTCCCCTATAGTTGTCCATTTTTCTCTTGTCTCCTTTCTTGAACAGGGGTATAACAATGCTCGTCTTCCATTCTTGTGGTATATCTGCATTTTTGAATACATTATTAAAGAAGGACAACAGTCTTTCATGGAACTGTTTGCCTGCATATTTGTACAATTCAAAATTCAAGCCATCTGTGCCAGTTGCCTTCCCATTTTTTAATTTCTTTAAACTATTGTTCAATTCTTCCAATGGTATTATGGAATCTGTCTCATTATTATTTCGGAATTCCTAAATGCATTCATTCTATATGACATAATGTACGAATTAAGATGCATGTTCCATGAACAATAAATATAAAGTTCTTCGCTGTGATAATTACATAATGAAAATTAATTTCTTGTTGTTCTACATGATTTCAATCAGTAATATAATTGAACATTATAAAAATATTGTAATATGTTTCACTAAACTGTAAATTTATCGATAAGAATATTTAAGTTAATAACAGTAATTCAATTAGAAGTGTTCCAGTAACACTCGGTGAATCCTATATTTATCCCCCATCGAGAATCAGGAAGGACCAGTCACTCGGATCCATTTACTGGACAAAGCAAGCAGCATGATTTGCTGTTCTGACCTTAAATATTAGGAGTTCTTAATTTGCTGTCTTGTTTTCACAACAACAGACACCAAATTTATTAATACCTTCATAGCGTTGTTGGATAAATTAACTGACTTATCTACATTTTGAGCAAAATAATTCATCGTCTGTAAAACCAAGATATAAAATAATATTTAAAATACATCCAACGAAAACTGTTATGAATTAGAAATGCGAAATATAGAGAACCTTGGTATAAAAATTCACTTCGAAGAATTGCGTTTTCCCAAATATTATAATAAACTGAATATAACCTTATTAAGTTATTTAAACATAAATCAGTAACACTTAGAGTGCAGATTGTAAACATTCCTCAAGAAAACACAACTTGAAACAAATTCACATACAGTTTTTTATATTCATTTGAAAATTTCTTGAAGGAAGAAAAATAATTACTTAGGAACTAATTTCAGAGTACAGCAGTCATTTTATATCTTGTGTCACTAGACATCAGTTTACACTGAATAGAATTCATAGGTTGTTCATACAAATGTAGTGCACCACATTCATCTTTACATGACACGTTTGCTGTAATTGTGATACAGAAAATTGGAGATTTTCTGGAAAAGCAATATAGACATGTAAATAAAAAATCATCACCCACATAAGTAGTTGTTATGTTGATCTTGAAATAGATTTCCGGGCTGTAGGCCGTGGTCTTGAGCCTTGAAGTTCCCCAATGTTTCGCCAGAGACTTCGTCCGGCGTTCTCAAGGGTCCCCGGAAATCTACTTCAAGATCATCATAATAACTCCGGCCGTGAAAACCTAAGTGAATACATAAGTATATATTGCTTGGCGTAAATTGTTCAAAATGAGAGGTTTTGTTGAAATGTAAATTTGCCTGAGGTAAAAAATATATAGGGTGATTGTCTGCACAGAATCTTCAATTCAAATAATGCACCTAATAAATTCAAAATTCTATGAGACATGAAATGACATTAACTTATACATGAAACTCAAAGACATTATAAATTATATTTTATATTTATAAAGTTAAGTGGAATCTTACCTTGTTTGCAAGTAACCTGCGGTCGACACTCCTCATCCACACTTCATTCAACCTTAAATATAATTACATGTTACAAAACACAACATTCAAACTGTTTGAAATATAATGATAATTACAATAATAATTTTAATAAAATGATACAAATTTATATACTCACTTCCCTGTTTTTACTCTTTAGTAAAATAAACTAATGGTTCATTAAATATTACATAAACAAATGAAGAATGTACAAAATGAGGACTGAATAACAATTTGCACAAAACACAATGTATATGTCCGAGAAAGGATGTGGATAACCTCATACTCGAAACAGGGAAGATAAAAAGAAGTGAAATTTTAAAATATTTTGGGTCAATAAATACATGTTTAGGTGTATGAGAAAATGAGGTACAAAGAAAAATTGAAATTCCTAAAAATGAAACTAAGATAATACAAGGAATAATGGAATAATTTGGAAGAAAAATATTACAAAGGAATCTAAAATAAAAACTTATTAGAACATAGTACAGAATATTTTGTCATATGGAAGTGAAACTTGGTCTTTGATGGAATTATAAAAGAATAAAATTAGAACGGTTGAATTTGAATATTTCAGAAGACGCCTTTAAAAAACAAGACAGGATTAAATAAGAAATTAATTCCTTTGGAAAGTAATTAATGTCAGTACATTTGTTTTTGAGAGGATTGAAAATCAAACTCTTAAATTGTATTGCCATGTACACAGAATGGAAGATGATAAATGGCCAAAAAATATATACTAATGGTCACCCCTTGGTGGAAATAAACGTGGGAGACCAAGACGGAAATGGAAAACTTATGTGTGAACTATAATGAATGTTAGGAATTTGGAATAAGGAGATTGGAATGAGAGATATGAATGGAAACTGAAGACGGCAAACCTATAAGTGGGGAAAGCCGAAGAAGAAGAAGTAACCTGGTGGTTTCCAATAAAACCTTACTAAATCTGAACACTTATTATGAATTTAAAAAAAATAGACTGAACAAAGCACAATGGTCTAAAGTTAGTATTGGACATGTATACACCATGAAAATCCTACAAATTTCGAATAAGTGTTGGAAGAAGAAGAAGAAGCACTTACCTATTAAACGTTGTCCATTCTTACCGTCCATTTATACCCCGAGAGAAGCCGAGTGGCCCACGACAACACTCGGGTTGATCTAGCATTTGTGTTTAATGTCCCCCATGATCGTGGGTTTACTCCGCCTGCACTCCCAGGAACACGGATCAATTACCCGACGAATCAGGCGCCTGACTACTTATCAGCCCCGCCCCCACGTGTCGAGTATGAAGTTCAATCGTTATTCTTGATTCATGAATTAATCCGCAGGTTCACTTAATAAACTGAAAAACAAGAAAGGCAGCGCAACACTCAGAGGTCCAGAAAACATAAACTAATATAACAAGTACTATCTTGATCCACAAAACTCTATTGGACAAAATGTGTAACTTTTCTGAGCCAAGAATTGGCACATACGTACCTTAAATACAACTTCATCCAATATTACGCCATAAAATACATGCTTATGTGGAGTGATGATTTTTTATTTACATCTCTATATTATATTTCCAGAAAAACCTCTCATTTTTAAGTATCACAGTATGAAGGTGTTGTACTACTCTCCTAAAGGCAACTGATACTCGTAATCTTTACTCCCCCCTTAAACTTAAAGTCATTGTTTCGATTCCATATAATATAACACAATTACATATTTTCCGTTATTTTACAGGAATCCATGTAATCCATTTTCGGTATTGAGCCTGTGTTTAATTTCTTTCTGCACTTTATTGCTGTTTGTATTTTTGCCTTGGTATTTGAGTTCAGCCACTTCGTCTAAATTTCCCTCATTTGTCACTAACTTGCCTTTACCATTATATAATATATTTCTAAGTGTGGACATATATTTAGTTTTATTGATGTTTACTTCCAGTCCCAATTTATTAGTGTTACTGAGTAGAATGTACATGTTGGCCCGTAGTACCTGCTCTCTATCGGCTAATAATACTACATCCTCAGCATAAACTAACAGCTTATTAATACCATTGAGCAGTTCACCTTCTTTATCCTATAAAGATTTGATGGCATGCTCTAGTAGAAAATCGAATTGTGAATTTCAAAAGTATCTGAAACTGTTTGCCTACCCGCACCCTACTCTTTGAACCATTTAGACATGTTCGAATTGCGTACTTGATAATGTTGACATAATTTCTAATGGGATTTAGATTATGTCTGTCTTGAAGAGAAGAAACCTGGGAAATGTATAGCTTAATACCTTGTAATATGTTTCTAATGAAAACAGGCAGATGTGTGAAAGCATAAACTGTGGACACAAACAAATCCAACTTCGCAATCACATGAACATGTGTTACCATGGTAACCGGATTATTGCAGTTATTTTTAAAACTGAATAACAGGTGGTTACCTGTTAAAAATTAAGTTAAAAATAGCAATCGAGTTAATATGGGCAATGTACCAAATATATAATTTTATGAAAATATTTGAAAAATCATTGCATGAACGTTGATAGGTTACGTGGCCTTGTAGTCAGTGTTCCAGATGGCCCGCGGTTAGGGTCCGTAACTTGAACATCAGATTTTTTTTCTCTAAAGAGAATGAAACTCTGCCCATTGGGGTCTGCGTTTGAATATGAACTCATGTATCAAGAAAAACAAGTATTGAGTGTGGATTACATTCATCAGCATCAAATCAACTGTCATGAACATGTGGACCGCGTGCCCACTAACAGGATTCCTAACACAGTTTTGTAATGTACTGATCTAGTGGTAAATGATCTTTGGGTTTTCTACTTAGAGATGGTAGGAAAAAATGTAGATCGTAATAGTACTTTCAGAACTACGGCACGAAAAGAAGAAGAAGATTGAGATGATTATATTAAGAAAAAGTTCAAGAAAGGAAAAGGAAGAAACTAAAGAATATCCGAGGTAATTGAGCATCCACCGGCACGAGATGTGAGCTGGTTGTCAGCCCTACATGACCGATTTATTTTCCTCACAACATTTTGATGAATTAAAATACCTTGTAACGATAATAACAAACAGAAATAATTTATACTAGGGAAGTACATACTACACACCATGCATGATGGAGACTGTTGTCATCCCCAGTTTTCTCAAAACATATTTTATTAATAAGGTATAAACCGGCGGTTCTTCAAGTTATATTAAATGAGTGCGTAACAGATCTCTTATCTTAAGACAGAAGAAACAATTTATTGTGTTTATTTGAGAATAAAGTGCTTAGGAAGATGTTTGCAACAAACAGAGATTTACATACAGGTGAATATGTAGGGTCTACGTAACAGTGAATTTCATGGTATTGTTAGGAAACCAGATCTAATAACAATAGTTAAGTATTGTAGACTCTGACAGGCAGGACATGTGGCAGGTTTTAAAAATGAGAGAGACGCACTGGAACTTACGGTAGGAAAAACGAAGGCAGGCAGTAGATGGGCCAAGAAAGGGGCGAAAAATTAACATTAGACATTGAGAGTGCAACACCTATAGCAAGACTTAAAACAGGACACCTTAAAGTAACATACGGCAAGAAGACATCACATCACCACGTCATGTATTCCAATGCATCAACACCTCTTCTGGGCATCATTACCTATTATATATCATATGAGCAGTATAATATACATTCCACACGCCCCAACCTCAGAAGCGTGTTACATTAACGCGGTGCCAGGATAGAATACTAGAATGTCGAAAATTATAATGTGGTGGCATTGAAAAAAAAAAGCGCGATAATGGGTATTCCCGTACTTACAGCAGTGGTGACCATGATTCAAAGTCCAACCTCCTACTTTTCGGAGTTGCAAACCTAAATAACTGTACTGTAATAGTACATATTACAAAACGCGTGTGGGAAGTAAAACCACTTCCTTTATGTATTCTACTTACAATGTATATAGAAAAATATATCAAAAAATGAATGTTAATATACATTATACGAAAAAAATCACTGCATTTTAAATGAACTTAACGCTATTTGCAAAAATATAAAACAAAAAATAAGTGTTTGAAGAGAAAAATTATACGCTCAGACCGGGACTTGAACCCGGGACCCTTGGTTCTCTAGACCAAGTGCTCTACCAACTGAGCTACCTGAGCAAGTACCGATCTAAACGCAAATCTTTCTCTATATACATTGTAATTCCCATCCACCAAATGCTGTGAAGCCATGCTTCTATCTTGCAAATGGCGGCTCCTTTATTAAGAAGACATATTTGGGAATTATACATTACAGCCAGTATGGCTTTTACCATGTTATTATTATTGATTTCGTACATCTCAATGATGGATAAATCATATTTGAAGAGAAAAATTATACGCTCAGACCGGGACTTGAACCCGGGACCCTTGGTTCTCTAGACCAAGTGCTCTACCAACTGAGCTACCTGAGCAAGTACCGATCTAAACGCAAATCTTTCTCTATATACATTGTAATTCCCATCCACCAAATGCTGTGAAGCCATGCTTCTATCTTGCAAATGGCGGCTCCTTTATTAAGAAGACATATTTGGGAATTATACATTACAGCCAGTACGGCTTTTACCATGTTATTATTATTGATTTCGTACATCTCAATGATGGATAAATCATATTTGAAGAGAAAAATTATACGCTCAGACCGGGACTTGAACCCGGGACCCTTGGTTCTCTAGACCAAGTGCTCTACCAAGTGAGCTACCTGAGCAAGTACCGATCTAAACGCAAATCTTTCTCTATATACATTGTAATTCCCATCCACCAAATGCTGTGAACCAAGGGTCTCGGGTTCAAGTCCCGGTCTGAGCGTATAATTTTTCTCTTCAAATATGATTTATCCATCATTGAGATGTACGAAATCAATAATGATAAATAAGTGGTTTCCGCCATTTTAGAACTGATTGGTCTCACAGCCTGCTGTAGGCTCAACTAATAAACATTGCCACACGGTTATCATTAGTCAGTTGTTTATAATGAACGCAAATATTTCCAACAAATATGTTATTCTTTTGCTATTATTTATTATTTTAGAAACACCATCGCGCAAAAAATAATGTACAACGCATAAACTGAAGTGTTTTACAGAACCTCGGAAATTAAAATCCTAGCTATCGCTGGGTTTTTAAACATTTCCTCGCTTCTGTAAAATCCACTTCCCAACTTCGCATCGTAATATACTATGTTTTATCCTCTAAAAGCAACTAAATTACCTCGTATTTTAGAGAAATTTTCACACAATCCTCTTAATTCACAGCCTCATTTATCGCTTTCCCTTATTCATTTACGTTGTAAAAATAATATTTTGTTTTTGGTAATCCCGATTTTTCCAGAAGTAAAATAACGCGAAATTGTAATTATTTTTTAGCAAAACAGATTTTGAAATATTATTCATGCCGTAACCACGTGACCGCGATGCTATTGTTTAATCGCGACGTCATAGCTTACTATATTGAGTGTCTTTCCAATTATTACCTTTCAAAGAACGTAATAAAGCGATCTGTATGTGGTGCAGATTTAAGCAGGTCTATAGTGATACAGGTAGCAAGAAAATTATTTATTTATTATGAATTTTACAAGTAATTTATTGTGAATTTTTTAATTTACGCGAGATAAAACAAAAATATTTGTCATTTTTGTCAGGAACCTTAGGCGAATAGAGAAAAAAAAACAGGTTATGGAGAAGGAATATAATATAACCTACTGGGAGATCAGCGCCCCTAGCGTTAAACAAACTTAATGAGTATTTTATCTTTAGAATTTGTTACATTAGCCTTTGTTTCATCCATTAACCCAATCAATTTGAGGAAGGGTACCCACGGGCTCGAACGAGAAATATATCATCATTTGTTAATTTTTTCGATTTAATTAATTTACACATTTTCCATTGAAAGTGATATTATTTTTGCTACATGTCCGACATTTTGTACGATTCATAATTTAAAATTGGATTAGATTCGTGTTTAGAAAACTAGAATGAAGATCACATACATTATTTAACAGACACCACAGCATGCGCCATCTTGAAAATGGCTGATGTGTTTGTAGAACAATAGGCCTGGAAATCCTTTAGTTTACTACATTGTTCAAAGTAACCTGTCTGTGCAAATAATTACCAGATTTCTTCTTTAATTTTTTATCCTTAATGGGGTAGTCTGCTGAAATATGGGTTAATTTGATGAAGAATTAATAATATATATATTTTGGTAGACCAATAATGAGGTGGGAGAATAATATTCGCTATGATTTGAGGGAAGTAAATTATACAGAGAATGATTGGAATACATTAGCTCAGGATAGGGATGTATGGAGAGCTTATGTCCGCGCGGCCATGAACCTACGGATTCGATAGTGCCAGTGAGTTACATACTTAGTTATATTTTAAGAACCTCCTAATATTGTACTTTCATGAAATGTGCCTATATTTGATATATATCAAGTTTAAAGGACCTTGTCCACCATATTTTAAATAGCGTGCATTGTGGGTGTGACCTAGTAAAAGCAGTTGCAGCGTTTGACGCAAGAAAATAATTCACTGGTTGTCGTATGTGACAATCATCCATGGAATATTACTTCCCAATTATGTATTTGTCTGCATAAAACAATGAGACTGTCTACTGTTCATTTTGTAATACTTTTTACTGTTATTAATATTAAAGAGTCGCTCTAGCGGTCGCAAACATCTATGATGCACAACGAAACTCAGTATATGCTATTAAAATAAACCGAGGTAGGTATTATCCAACACCCAGCTTAATCAGACCATTTTAAGTGGGGGTTTACGTGAAATCCGAAAATAAGAATTGACTCTGGCAAACCGCCATGTTTGATTCGTCGAAACGTATAACATTGTGTATACACATTTTCAGGTACGGCGAGAGTTTAGCTTCTATTAAGTTCTAAAAACGTTCGGAGTAGGAGTTCACCTGAAACGAAAATTTAAAAATATTGTTTCATTTATTTAGGCTTAGCAGCGCACTCGGGCTAACTACTAATCATTCGCTCTCTCGAACCCGTAGGTTCACATCGGCGCGGACATAAGCTCTCCATACATCCGTATCCTGAGCTAATGTTTTCAATCATTCCTTGTATAATCTACTTCCCTCAAATTAAATTTGAAGAGATATCGTATTAGTATAAGCGAAAAATTTGTGTTTAAATCGTGATGCCTAATAGCTTAAATCGTTAAAGCACTGGTGTATAGAACTAGAGATATTGGTTTCATGTCCCGATTTAGGCATATATTTTTCCCTTCAAATTTAATTTTTCATTGAGTGAGAAGTGATAAATTTAATATTAAATATTTGGTCCAAAATTTTTCTTAAGAACTTTATTCTCAAATACTCGTAATCTCCTTTCCTCCCTTAAAGTAAGAGTCCATGTTTCGCCTCCATATAATATAACTGGTAGAATAATAGTTTTATATATTTTTTTTTTAGTTTTAGAGGCACTCCGGCCACTAGCTAGTTGTATATAAAAATTGGATCATTGATAGGAAGCGATGGAAATAAATCTTTAAGAAGACCTAAGTATTCAACTAAATGAAGCTCCGGTGTCTAATAAGAAATATATTTAGTACTGTACTCTAATATGAATTATTTTTTCTTTCTATAAAATGAATGTATTCAAACTTACCTAACTTCCATATAAAATACCTGAGCACTCCTTATATCGCTATCCTGCTAATATTTTCCAATCGCTCACAACAGTACAGAAACAGAATTATAATTTTTCCACCGGAAATTTTTAACCATTCAATCGTTGTTACGTTACAAACAATCCACTCGGAGAAGACAAAGCTACATCGATCAAAATCCTGTAACTCCATTCAAGTGTTACGTTTGGATTTTTGCTTTATTCGACAAGCAGAGGCATCGTGCCATATGTCCTGGTCATCGCAGTCTATGAGATCTAATTTTTCTTATTATATCTTGGTTTCCATCGGCCGCGGTGAACTAGTAGTTATGTTCCCGAGAGTCGCACTTCAAACCCGGGCGGAGTCGATGGATTTTTTAGGATGGAAAAATACAAGGAACAATTCCTCCGGGAGGGACTTTGAGCCGTGGGTCCCGAGTCGGAAGATTTTCAGGCTCGTAGAAGTTCCTTAAGCCTGAATAAAAAGGCCTCCAAGCAAAATTTACTGAATTTTCCCGTCATAGTCCTACCTTGGTTTCCTAGATATCAGTATGAATTGGAACGCTGACCACGGGCCACTCCAATGACATGTATACGAAAACAAGCGTAACTAAATTAGTATGTTTCAATTTTTACCCTGTAGGGGGACAGGCCTAAATCTCGTTGAGGAAACCAGGGCTTACAAGATACAAGAAGATAACTGGTTTCCCATAAAGATCACGCAGTTCAACATTATGTAGTCTAACGTCCTGGCGTCTGCTTTACAAGATTCAAAATTAATATTTATCCATCTTCTTCTCAATTTCGATCAGGTCTTGGGCATGGAATCTACTAGCCTCTGTTCTCATCCCATTTATAACTTAATCCTGAGTGTGGCTTCCTTCGGGAGAGAAGTCAAGTTGTGTCATACAGGGGTTGGCCACAAAGCTATTTCGTCATATAAATAATTCGTTAAATTAGAATTGGTCGCAGATATCAGTTGGGTTTTCAACTCTGTATGACGGTCGCCTTTGCTCCCAGATCATAGTCTAGTACTCATTACTCTTTGAGGCTGTGTCGACACCAGAACCATTATTTTGCCAGTTTACAAATTCTGACGTCATCAGGTCTCGAACCCTCGACCTTCCATCTTTTAGCTTTTGACTTAACCGACTACAGCACGGCGTTCACCTACACAATTCTAGTATTTAATTCGTAAACCGTGATTTTGCTATATGTAACTCTACAGGGTGCTGCAAAATTCACCTTACAAACTTCTAGGACTTTGTAGAGGGACTGGGTTGATAATATTTAGAATCGGAAACCATGTCCGGAAATTTAGCCTAATGAGTATTCCAAGACGTGGGTTTTTTTAAAGAAGTATCAAATGTTTTCGAACGTTTTAAAACTGCAAACATTGATTGAGGAGGGTGTATCTGGGATTATTAATGCAAGTCATGATTCAGATTCCATTTTGTTTTTTTCGTTATTAATGAGTTTAATTGTAAAAAAAGTGATGTACTGTTCATAATAAATTACTTGTAAAAGTGGTCGCGTTAAAAAAACCTGTTTTCAAACGGCTGTAGCACGGAAACGGTAAGTTTCCGGACCTGGTTTGCTATTCTAAATATTATCAAGTCAGTCATCTCTACACATCCTAGAAATTTGTAAGGGAAATTTTAGACCATTCTGTATATTACTTGTGTCGAGTGAATGGATTTTTTCTTGGCAGCTTTTCTAGAGCTTGTGTAATCTGTTTTACTGTACAAACAGGTGCCTGGCTTCTTGTTTTTCTATTTTTTTTACAATTGGAAATGTATTTTCATGCTGCTGTTTTGAATTACACTCTACCTATGACAATTATTATTTTTACAGCCGCGTCACATCATTATAGAAATAAGTAACTCATATTGAAGATCCTGGCGGATTAATATAACTTTACCCTAATTATGAAACAGCGATTAATTATATTATAAAAATGGCTGTTATTATTTAATTAATGAGGTGATTCCCCGAGGCATTTATTTCTCATTGACATTTACTGGTTTAGTGGTCGTGACGTCAGTCGGTCGTTATATAATGAACTCAATGGTTTGTAAATGACATTCACATAACATGCACCTCACCGAGGGTACAGGGTGATTCAACATAATAATAATGATAATAATAATAATTTTTATTTATTTATTTATTTATTTATATACATATCTTTAATGTTTACAGATATTCCTATGCCTAAAGTTTTATTTTTCTTCTCCACTCGTCCCTCTCCATCCACTTTATGTCCTACAGTCCTCTTGTTCTCATTCCAGTTCTTATTTATTGCACTCACGAGTTTCGAGGTCTTCCTTTCCTTCTTCTTCCAGATGGACACCATTCCAATGTTTTAAGGTGCCCTTTTTTCTTGCATTCGTCATACGTGACCATACCAATTTAATCGCATATATATGTTATTGCTTTTTTGTTGTTGTTTATTTTTCTTTACACTAGTACCAATTATTACTTTATTGTAACGGACTGTCAACAGCACGTACGGCTTACTGCCCATGCGACCCATATTTGTAAATATCTTACTTTTTGTCTAATAAAGTCCTACTACTACTAATAATTCTACATAATTAATGTATAATGTTATTGTATTATTATGTAATTGTAATATTATTGTGTTTTCTTTATGCAATTGTAACATTATTGTTTTCTTTTTGTTTTTCTTTATACTATTACCAAATATTGTAGCTACACTGGACAGCTGAATACAATAGGAAATATATTGCTGGGAAATTTGGAAACCCAGTAAACGGGCATTTTTACAGAGGATGATGCAAGCTAATTAGAGGCGAAAGAAGCCACCAAAACATTCTAGAGTCAATATTGGAAGCCAAGCCTTTTACCAAATTAGTCGGGATTCTCGGGCTTCTTGCAAAAAAAAAAAACTTATGTCCCAATTTTATCCAATCTCAAAAGTAGGAGTGTACTAAAACATTTGGTGACGTCACAACAAACCAAAGGGTCCAGAACCCTACTACCCAAAATTATAAGACAAATCCACCAATGGGTATATGTATTGTATCTTAAGGTGGGCGTTATCATCATCATGTGCCTTTCAAGTATTAGGCCCAGTGGCCCGTTACGGTCTCCCGCCATCTCCGAAAAGGTCGACCCACAGATCATCTGCCTCGAGGAATGTAGTGAAGAATTTGTTTTGGTATTCTGTGACGATCCATGCGCTGAATATGGGCTAGCCAATTGTTTCTATATTCTTGGATGTATTCAAATATAGGTACGATGTTTAACTCTCTGGCTATTGTTGAATTTCTTTGGTGGTCTAGAACGCTATAACCTGTAGTTCGTCGCAGAAATTTCATCTCCGTGGCTGTAATATGACGGTCATACTGAGTTCTGATGGTCCAAGCTTCACTGCCATAACAGATTATGGGTCTAGCGAGAACTTTATAGATTTGGGCGTTATCATATGGTCGCAAATTATGTCGAGTGGGAGTAAGAGTTACCCTTATAACCAGAATTACAGACTACATTTTTTAATTCTGGTGGTGCCACTGGCACTTAATAGCAGCAATAACATGTTCATCGTGACTTAAAGTGCTAATGCGAGCGCATGTCCTCGTCGTCTATCGACCATCGGGAGTAAAGAAATCCTTATGTAAGACATGCAGTGGAGTCCCTCGCTAAACGGATTTAGAAATAAAATATAACAATATAGGAGCGGCGTAATTAAGAATTCAACCGTCAAATTAAGCCTCCTCAGCATAAAATGGAACCATGTGATAAACGCCGATCGCTACGCACTTTGATTCTATTTATTGTGTATGTTCAACTGTTCAACGTAAAATGAAGTGATGTTGCATCTTTTCTCAACGAGATATAATCGTGTCCCGGGACCAAGAGCATGTCATCCTACCGCAACCCACTGAGCTACCCGAGGTCCTCGACTAAAGAGGAATCCTTTCTAATTCCTGACGCTCACTAAATCCCGTCTTTACCATCTACCCTTACTGGGAAACCCCATATGTATCCTACCATCAACCCACATTTTTTGTTCCTATCTATGATAATTATTATAGGTCCTATATCTTAAGATTCTCCCACATAACGTATATAGATATGTGCTAGGTAGGCCTATTATATATATATATATATATATATTAGTCCACCGCTGTGGTCTTGAGGTAGTGTGCTGCCTTGTGACGCAGCGGGCCCGGGTTCGATCACTGGTCGGGGCATTTTTTCTGGGTGAGGTTTTTATCGGGGTTTTTACTCACCTGTAAGACAAATGTCAGGAAAACGTTAAGGCCCAAACAGTCCCCGAAATCATATGGCCATCATCATCATCATCATCATTTTCCTTGACCGGTGTGGAAAGCAACGGGAAGCTACCACACCTACAATTCCCTAGTAAAGCTGCAAGCATAGCATGAAAATTCTATGATTGCTGCGAAGGTTCTGCCCTCGGGCAGAATTACTATGGATGGATGGATATATATATATATATATATATATTGTAGATTTTCGCGGAAGCATGATTTAGAAAGTTTTCTTGGGTTCTCCGCGTCACTGATTCACAAATTTGAGGAGTTTGTAGAGGTAAAACATAACTCTTTTGTTATTTAAAACGAAATTGAGAGATTCTGCGTTTCCCCGCTACGGGTCCTTGAACAGTTTGACGCTGGGCTTCCCTTAGGTCACGTGTTAACTGTAGTTTTGAGACTGCAACATGTTGGTATCATTGCCACCAGTAGAGGATAAACACTTACACGCAACATCGACGATAACCATGTCTGGGAGTTTAAGGCAACTCGTGTATTCCACCATAAATGTGTGGGCTGGTATTGTTCACGGCCATCTGATTGGGCTGTTTCTTGTGACTAACTGACTTTGGTGGAGGAAATTATCTTATCTTTCTTCGTGAAATCATCCAGCGTCTAACACAACAAGGACCCCTAGCGTGGAAACGGAAAAACCTGTCATTTTTTTTCACATAACGAAAGAGTATTTTTTTACCTCCTCCACAAACTCTGAAAAGTTGTATAGAAAAAAATATTTGACCAATGAAAACAGTCGTTACATCAGGTTTGTTTACATTGATCGTAGGCCTACAACTGAAAATTTGCTCGGATTGATTCAGTCCTACTTTATTTTGTTTCGGGCTTATAGAGGTATACATTATATATGTCTACAACAGGGAGTTGGCTCATTGCTAAAATCACCAACCTGGAGGACCTGATAATTTGTCATCTATGTTCTCTTCTTATAGCCTTTAGACAAACACCACTGAGTAATAAGGCAGCAACTGTTAGTTTTGATTCACTTCGAGTAAAAACAACAATAACAATATAAAAATGTAAATGTGAAACAGAATAACAATAATTATTTATTAGAAGTTTACATTCTATGTACATATGTTTGTAAACGTAACCAAAATTATGCAGAATTTTGTATTTAGTATTCTCTATTTTTTCAAAGATTTTAAAATTAATATTTTAATATGTTTAACTATTCTTTGAATTATTCGAGAGAAAAAAACAGGTAATCACAATGTCTGAAGTCTGTAAATATTAGTAGCAATAAAAATATATTATTCATAAATTATGTCATATGCATTTCAGTTATACGTCTCCGAGTGCACGTCAAGATTTGCTGGATATTATGTTTCAAACAACGTTCTGAAAATATCTTGATATTAGAGTAGTTACAGTGATTTGTTCTGTTTTATACTTGACATGCAGAACACTTTACATTACAACAAAACAGGAAAGTTTCAAGTATGTTGTTATGCATATTTTCTCATAAGTAATTATTTTTAAACAATAACTGACTTATGAGTAAATATTGGTAAATGAAAAAAAAAATATATAAACTTTACCTATAAACGTATTCGAAAAATCTGTTTCCTCCACGAATTCACGAATATCGCGCCACGACTGTCTCTGTTCCTGAGCAATTCAATGGAAACATTATACCAAGGAATACATAATAAATGTTACATTTAATAATTTTCACAGTAATTAGTTTAAACAGAGTATAGTATTGACTCTACTTACATGTATATAATACATATGTATCCAGTACCTACTCTGGCAGCATATAATTTGTATAGAACAGATATTGTCCGATATTCACGGACTATGTATTGGTCCTAACACATTTAATATTATAATTTGTCATTATTAAATAATCATATTTAAACTTAAGGTGTTTTCTTCTAACGGATCTATTTTAAGTTGTTGTTGGAATAAACCTTTATAGTAACTAGGGAAAATAATATATATGTTGTAAGCAGTGTTCATAAAAATGTCAGTCACGTCCGTTTTATTGACAAATATCTAATGTAAAATTTCCTTCTGAGATTTTTCATTATCATCTTAATCTCCTGCATCTTTTAACTCAGATAATAAATCCAAATTCACAGCTCAAACAAATTATATAACAAATAGCACGGAATTTTCTCTAAAGTTTTATTGAAATTGTGGAATTGCTTACCTGCCGCAGACGTGGCTAATGTCGCATGTGGCTCCACGCCCGGTGCACAGTGATCCAGTATGTCAAAGAACCGGCAAAAATAAAAATTGTTACTTTTCGTTAGAGGAAAAAAGTGTTTACAGTTTACCACAAAATTAGATGTGGTAACAATGTGCCCAAGAAATTAAACCTTTATGCTAAATATTAGACCTAATTTTCGGGCCGTTAAATAAAGCGTTATGAAACTGAATTTTTATTCGGCATTTTAGTCAAATTGTTAAAACTTTTTCTAATAATTATTTTAATGCAACTCACTTCGTATAATTGTGTTAACAGACATATCCATTCATAATATTGAACAGAGCCCGAGGGAAAGAGAACATTATTATTATTATTACTATTATTATTAATATAATTATTAATATTATTATTATTGTTGTATCCCTATGTTTTCCCTTTACAGAGATTTAGGCGCTCTCCCCCTACAGTGAAGAATTTGAACCATACTAATTTAGTTACACTTGTTTTCGTATAGATGTCATTTTGAGTGGTACGTGGTCAGCGTTCCGCCTCATACTGACATCTAGGAAACCAAGGTAGTAGTAGGACGGGAAAATTCGGTAAATTTTGCTTAGAGGCCTTTTTATTCAGGCTTAAGGATTTTTTACGAGCCTGAAAATCTTCAGACTCGGGACCCACGGCTTAAAGTCCCTCCCGGAGGACTAGCTCCTTGGATTTTTGCGTCCTAAAAAATCCATCGACCCCGGCCGGGTTTGAACCCGCGAACCTTGGGACCAGAGGCAAGGAGCATAACCACTAGTCCACCGCGGCCGACAATATTATTATTGTTACTATTGTTATTATTATTATTAATTATTATTATTTAGAGCCCCACCACCACCCCCCGGGTTACTTTTAACGTGCAAGATGTGACCCCAAATTTAGTATAACGATTAATAAACACGATTAATCAACAAACTGAAGAATAAACTGAATGTAGAATGTGAGGAAATTAAATATTATCTTATTTGGGGCCAAGCGTCAGATCCCACGGTTAGCAGAAATAATCTTTATGCGAAGGGGCCATAAATATGTAGCCTGCAATTAGACCAGAAATCCTTAAGCTGGATTTGTTTCCTTAACATCACGTTTAGAGAAACTTCAATCTCCAAAATTTACAGCTGCGGGTAAACACGCTACAGTACCCATGGGAAGGAATTAAAAAAAATATAGGTAGATTTTAATAAAGTACGCCCCTAGGAGACAAGTAATTTAAAATAGCCAATCAAAATCAGAATTAGGATGTACAACCAAATATGAGTATAAAGGGTCCTGACTTCGATACTAACCTCAACAGAACAAACCAACGAGACTTACGCTTAATTGTTCGTGGAGAGAAGGTCTAAATCGTATTTTTATAATAATGTCTGGAAATAACAGTCACGGAACTTAGTAAAACTCCTCCCGAATTCTAAATCATCAGATAGCTCGAGGCCTCGGTAAGGGTGGGATATTGAATGTGCGTAACAGAACATTTTTATGAATCAAGTGTAAAGTGCATTTAAGTGTGTTAATGGACAGAAATAAATTAATTTAATTATGAACTATTGTCCGCTTTCCACGCAACTGTCCTTCCTGTCCCTGTATAGATAAGGATCGCAACGCTTCTATCCTAAAACAAGTGGGAACCAATTGATACCGAGCTAGGGCAAACCAATTAAAATATTGACCCAGTGACTTACCGACACCAAAAGCCCCAACCTCGAGCATAATGCCCTTATCCCCGGGTCTGTTCTATGTCCCTATCTATATCTAATCTTTACTAAAATACATAATAAAAATAGAGAGACCGAGAACACGAGAGCCAGACAGCCCGTGAGTCCGATGGTCCGTCTTCCGTCCGGCTTCCGCCATAATTCCACCAGGCACACGCCAGACTTCCGCGAGACTGACTTCCGCGAGGCTGAATTCCGCCAGACTTTGACACTTCCACGCTTTCAGAGTTCGAGAGTCAGCAAGATCATGGAAACAAGTAATAACGTAAACAAGAGGACCGGACGTTAATTTAAGCAGAGGAAGATATGTTAACATTATAAATCTCTAAATAAATAAATGAATATATATTTTTTTAATTAATATGCCTATCTATGATTATAGATTAATATATTTTTCCAAGTTTCTCGCAAATAAGTTTTTTTGTTAAAATCAGTCATTAACTAACATATTGCGTGTAACATCTAATTAAAAGTCCTCGCATCAATTATGTGGAGTCAGATATTCGTAAATACTTATAATTTTTAATCTTACGGAAGTGGACAAATTTGGAAGCCAAAAACTGACTTCTAGATTTTTGCCGATTTCTTCTCGTAGATCAATGTGCAGTTCTTGTATCTTCGTTTCTCGCGCCATTACTAGAATAAGAATAGATTTTTAGTAGTCTTTTTAATATATCAGTGTTGAAAAATAGCTTGCATAACAACATATGTGGCTACCTCTCTATTTCAAAATTGCCAGAAAAATTTTGCAACATTTTTGACTAAAATAATTGTGTTTATAACCCTTAAATTCGTAATGTATCCTTTTGGATACATCAGCTACTTCAGTTAATTTAGTATTTTAAATAAATCAGTAGAAAACGAACAAAAAGTAACTACTTAAATGTGTGTCTAATTATACAATGTACCTAATAATAACAGTTATACAATATTCCGTTTTCACTGCGGTCCGCTATATTCAAATAACTAACAGACGAAATTTGTGTTTTGCCAATTTAAAGGTTAACAAGAGAAGTTAAGATATAGAGCAAATAAATTTAATGTAAACTTTGCAAAAAAAAATGAGCGGCTTCAAAACGCAGAGTCCCTGTTACGACCCACTGCGCATGTAGAAGAGATAGGCCTAAGGCTGTGTTTCACGAGGTAACGCATTGTTAAATGTTTTAAATACGCTGTATTTAGTTCTAATGGTCATAAATAGTTAGAGATCAATGAAGGAGACGTGTTTCTAGATATTTACGAGTGTTGGACTTATACAACATAACTCAAATTCGACATTTCGAATGAAGTTCATCAGTCGTGCATAGTATAAAAATAAACAAGACAACCAATTTTTAGATAACTATTATCCGACGTGCAAGTAACTTAGATCGTTAACCCAATTACGAAAATAAATAAATAAATATGTATAAGAGTCAGGGTTCAAATCTCTCGACATTGATTTTTTGTTGCTTGTTTGTATTTCCGCAAAATTCATCCCATAACATTTAATTCCTGCCACGAAATCTACATCCACTTTACACTGCAATTAGGTAATAATGCTGTCATCATAAACTGTATTACACTATTTAGCTACCGGAATGAATTTGATTGTGTATGCAGTAACACGTTTTAATAATAATGCTATAAATGTGTGTAATAAAAGTATATCTATGAATATATTTATTACGTATTAGCAAGGAAAACGTTTCATCCTTCTATTTATAAATTTAGTGTACTTATGACAGTTCCAGCCTAATAATAGCACATAGTTGATGGACAACACAACAGCAACGATAATAATAATGATAATAATACAGTAATACTATTTATAAATATATTTATAAATGAATGGTAATAGTAAATAAAGACCGGGAAGGATGGAAGGAAAAAAACTGTATATTTTGGTTGAGGATACCTGTCTAAATAACAGAAAAAATCCTGAAAAGAAAATTAAAAACTAATATTTCCAAATAGTAAGTTCGTTTTTTCTGTAAGAATGGACCCACAGAATACAATAGAAAGCATTGTAAAAATTAAAAACTTTAACCTCATCGGGAACTGAACCTGTGACATCTTGCATACGAAGCAAGCCATAAGGCACTGATCTAAGCGTTCATTGGCTTGCTGTACATAAAAGAATGCTCTTCATTGGACGAAGGGGAACGTGTTGCAGCTCTACTGTGCAAATTAGTTTACTTCTGTGAATCGCGCGTAAAACTTGAAATGTTGGAGATGAAGAGTCCGCTCATTCTTTTTCCTTTGCTAAGTGCACGTAGAGGTGATAATGTGTTTGTTTCATAAGCACTGACTTTATATGTTGTGTAATATTTACAGACTTTTGTGATGAGAGGAAATACTATATTTTCATTTTCCATTAATATTTTTTTGAGCGCATTTAAAAATTCATAAAGTCTTACAGATCTTATCTTTAACTTATTATCTTTTTTTAAAATAACCGGGTTCGTTCAGTTCGGAGAGTAAAACCTTACATGCTGTGTTATATCACTTTCATTATATATTGATTGGAAATTAAAATTAAGAAGTAAACGCATTTATTTATTTAAACTGGTTATTATTGCATGAATATTATATCGTGCAGTGTTTGTTTTTTTAATTGTTCACAGAGATTTTAACTGCTGTAGTTCAATCACTAATTTATTTCTATTTGAAACTTATCTGTAGATTATAGCGTGTTCGTTGCGTTTTCGTAGGTCTCGGAAAGAAACAAATTACATCGCTCTGGATGTGATTCTAAGTTTAACGCTCACTATGGCTCTTACAGGTTAATATTGGCAGAAGATGTTGAGAAACATGAAACTGAAACAACGGTACTGAGAACTGTTAACAGGTTGTTTCCTTAAGATCATTGATTATAGGATTATAGGTTAAGTCATGCTTCAATATTGTCTTAAAGCGAAGAGATCTTTGGGATGTCCTAGAAAAGATAGACCGAGAATGCTTCACTGAAACCATTACAGGCTTTGGGCCTTCAACTTTAAATATATGTTACTACATACTGACTTTAAGCTAGCGGTGGGAGGTAATGTTGGATTCGGTGAACAACAAACTATCTCACTGTTACTATCGAACCCATAGGTACATATCCGCGCGAACATAAGCTCTCCATACATCCCTATCCTGAGCTAATGTTTTCCATTCATTCCCTGTATAATCTACTTCCCTCAAATTATAATTAATATCATTCTTCCACCTCATTCTTGGTCTATCAACTGGGCTTCTTTCCCTCTGGTTTTCCTACAAGAAGCTTCCATGCACGTCTTTCATTCCCCATTCGTGCCATATGTCCTGCCCATTCGCAGTCTACGAGACTTAACTGCTCTTATTATATTATCTGACTTCTTAGAGAGACCAGATAGTTCACTGTTATGAAGTCTTATCCATTCACCTGCCTGTTCATCTCTCTTTGGTCCAAACATTTTCCTAAGAACTTTTTCTCAAATACTCGTAATCTCTGTTCCCTCCCTTAAAGTAAGAGTCCATGTTACGCATCCATATAATATAGAAACAAAAGCTTGGGGTGGGGGGGTGGATCACGCTTCTTGCAACATGCCTCATTGTACCAAAAATGTCAGGGGGAAAAAATTCAGTTGCAGCGTTTCAAATCTTAACTGTCCATGACCTACTTGCAGAACATCTACACCAACTCGACATCTTCCATTCACCTAGTTGTGTTTTGCGTTATGATAGCGACAGTGTCATGAATGAGGACTTTATGAAACTAAGTACTGCTTTGAAAACCTCCAATTTAATCTGATGGCGAATTATATTGGGAAGTTTACCGAAAAGTGACTTTCCTCTGAAAGTCAAGGCGTTAAATTATACAAATTTATAACGTTACTGTAAATGCATATCAAAAATAACTAAACACATTACGGTGCGTGTAAACAGTAAGAGGAACGGAGTTGCTGGTCATCTTGATATCGTTAACTAAAATTAGCTTGGGATTCTATGCTAGATGATGTAACTAATGCTCTGACACAATAGATTCATTTCGAAGCAAATATAAACTCTCCAATGAAGAAATATCTATTTTCCCTTCGTTCTGGCGACAATTTGAAGAAGTGTTTGTTCAAAATAATAAATCAGAATTACTGGTTCTGGTTGGTTTTGATTTTCCGGTAGAGCTAGATTCTTTTCTCAGGGTCGAAATTGGTACACAGGATAGGAAAACACTTCACAATCATAAGATCATTGATAACTGTTTCTTGTAGAAATAATTCCACATTTATTAACTTTGTAGTTTCCCAGCAGATTAAGTATATTTAAGTGGAATTATTCTTCACTATCAACTAAAATAAATTCTTTTCTTGTCTGAAATCAATTACTCATGTATTAAATATTACATTTTTATCATCCTGAGAACTCATCCTGCTTTCTATCTTTGTTGAATGTTATATGCAGACTGCTAGAGTACTTCTGTTATAATATTAAAGAACATTATTACATCACATGATTTTAATTTAAATTCTATTGGTTAAAGGTCCATTAAATACCATGTTTAAATTTGATTGGTTAAATCAAAAAGTTAATTGTTTTTAACATCCAATCAGAATTTAGTATGCTTTTATTTTAAAATATTAAGTTAAGCAGGTGTTCTTATTACAGTTATAACAGAAAGCTTTATATTTCAGGCAACAATGACTTAAGACACAATTTTAAAAGCATTATTTAGAAAGACTGTTATATAATACAATTTCTTTAATTGTTACTGAGACATTTTTATTCAACAATGAACAACAATTAATTATTTAGATGTTTTTCTTTATTTAAGTTATATTTAAATATAAAAGAATTTTAAAATATAAAATTATTAACTTTAACTTTCATATTTAATATGATATTAAAATACTGCTATAAATGCCCCTGATGATTTTTGTTTTGTTTCCGGTAGGAAGAACAAAAGAAAAATGATCATTCCCCAAGAAATATTAATTAAATTAATTAATTAATTTTTTTAAGTAACTTATCTGCTTGGAATAGTTATACATTTACATATACATACAATGACATTAACACTTTACATATCTTCATTTTTCCTAAAAAATAAGAAAATTGAATTGACCACAATGTTATACATTTTTCATTATAGAACACAATATATCAAAATAAGATTACAAATATTGTTACAACAATCAACAATTTTTTTCAATCTTACATACAATCTTCAAATTATTATAATTGCATCTTGTTAAAAGTATAATTCTAACAAAAAAAATCTTATCATCTCCTTTCTTTGACACACTATTCTGCTTCAACATATCTTCGTTACATTCATTTCACATGTTCTATTTTCATAATATAACATTCTGTTTTTTTAGCAACATATTTTAATTTTTTTTTTCAATAGAAAATATCAACTTGTCTTTTAAATTACATATTTCAACATTTTCTTCATTAGATCTTACGCTACATGTCTTTTATTTATTTTATTTCTTTCGCGCTACATATCTCAGATTTTTTTTCATTGGATCTCACTACATATCTCAAGTTTTCTTTTTCATTGGATCTCACGCTACATATCTCAGCTTCTTAATTAGGGGTACAAATTTTAGAGTCAAGTCGTCTGCTTGTTTTCTAATGCTCAGCGGAATCGGTCTGCTTTTGATCTTAATCGGTTCATGTTCTATGACCTTGAACGAGTATTCAAAACAATTGCACAATCCAGGCTTCTTTGAGAATGAATTTTTATTTTTCATCAAAACATCATATAGTCTATATTTCTGTTGTTCAGAAATTCCATGTGTATTGGCTACCTTATCTCTTATCTGTTGGCAAAAATCGTCTTCCTCGTCATCTACCATGCACATGAGAAGAGGAATTTCACTGTTTTCTATGCAATCAGCACATTCTTCATTTACACACTTATAATCATCAATATTATTTAATAAATATTCAACTGTGGAATTATCACACAGGAATTCATTATTATTCACATGAATATCTTCATTCATGGTTTCTTGGGTCATATCCCCATCTTCATTATTTCTATCACATTCTTCTACATTTATGTTTTCAATGAAAATGTGCTCATCTTTTATCAAATTTTCTTGTCTACTAATATTCTGAATCTCCTCAAATTCTCTGGCAAATGGTACGACAATTCTATTATTTGTCTCGTTACTTAAAGACACATTATAATTCTCAAAATCAATGATAGCTCTATACTGATCTAACATGTCACATCCAATTAACATATCACATGATAAGTAAGGTGATATTAAACAAATAACTTTAAATTTAGTCGAACAGATATTTACTTCTAATAAACATTGAAGTCTAATAGGTAACTTCTTCTTTCCAATCGCTAGGGTGCAATATACTCCACAAATTCTTACTGTATTGATCTTATTTCCTCTAGAAATTAAGGTATTGTAAAATTTCTGATCAATTATTGTGTTAGAACATCCACTATCTGCAATACCAATAATCTCCAATCCGCAAATATTTAATTTTAGCTTAGGTGGACGACCAATAATATTCATTTCTCTAGTACATGTTCTATCTAATTCTTCATTCTCCTTGGAAATATTTATATTATTACTAATTTCTCCTTTATTACCATTATCATTATTAATGCTAACCATATCTGTTGGTTTAAATTTTGATAAAATATCTACACGATCGAAGCTATTGTTGACCCCTAATTTTAGACAAGTTGAGATACGCAACGGAGTCCCTGACGTATCTAATTGGCATTTAAATTCTGAGGTATTCTATTCACCTCAGCTTCAACTCTGTTGTTACCATTTAACACAAGCTCAGGATTATTAATTGAATTTATTCTAGTATCATGACGTCTGACACCATTTTCATTTTGAGTGCTTGTATTATTTATACATTCTTGCCTACCAAAATATCCTTCTCTTTGGTTATTATAAGAGAATCCATTAGAATAACTATTACGTCTACGTTTCCTTCTATGGGGTGATGTCCAATTTCTATCATTACCTTCCCCAGAACTTTCTACATTCATAAAGTTAATTTCTCTCCTATCATTTCTATTCTGAAAATTTCCAGAATTATTTACAGTTCTGTCATTATAAGGTCTATTCCTATAATTATTTCCATTTGGTATACCTCTATTTGCTTGGGCGTTCCTATTCCTATTATAATTATCATGAAATTGTTTTTTCACATCTTTATTATGATCATCGTAATTTTTCTTTTCATTGTTCTCTGCCCCTACCCCAAGAAAATTTTTGTTGGAATTTTCTTGTCCATTCCAATTAGCTTCCTTGTTTCTGACTTCAACTTCTCTCTTATTTTCTAATAAGGATAACAACTCTAACATGTCTGAAATATTTTGAGGTCTAGCAATAATCAAGTGATATTTAATTTCATCTGGGTAATGATGGGATATTAAAGACAATAAAGATTTTTCATCAATAGGTGGTTGGAGAAGTGCAGCTATCCTTGCTTTTTCTAGAAAATACCCAAGGTAACTATGATCTATTTTAGGGTTATATTTACCACTGGTAATCTCTAACCTAGCTTTATTTTGTCTTTCATGACCCCAATAGTAATTCATAAAAGCACTTTTAAATGTATTATAATCCATCGAGTCATGACATGCTATTTTGAACCAAGATTCTGCCGATTCTTTTAATGACCTTTTCACAAACATCATTTTATAATTATCACTAATACATTTTAATTGAAAATATTCCTCTAACTCTGTAATAAAATCAAGAGGACTTTGGCTAGAGTGATCTGAAAAACATGGTAAATTTATTTCTGACAATAAATTTGTTGGAATTTTAGAATTTTGCACAAAATTTTGAGATTGACTCTCCATGCTACATTCTTCTGATTTGTCAAACTTATTTTCGCTTACACTAGTTGACTCTTTACTCTTATTCACAATTAATTTATATTTATTTTCTAAATCTGTAAATTTTTCAGTCCAATTTCCCATCTTTTCATTTACCACTTCTTCTAGTTTTCCGACTACCTCACTTTTGGAATTATTTATTTCTTTTTCAACCTTGCTTTCTAAATTTTCAATTGTACTTCCTAAATTTATGAAGCTACTTTTACATACATCATCAATTTCTGAAATTGATTTTACTACATCATTTACTCTATAATCTAATTGCTTAATTTCACTATCATGTTTATCTTTCAAATCTAGTATATTTTGTTCTACCCTGATTTGATTTAGATTACATTCAATTTTTAATTGTTCAAATCTTTCTTCTACTCTAACACCAAATATTTCAAATTTATCATTTAATTCTTCTCTAAGTTTAGAATTATCACTTTTTAATTCTTCCATTTTCTGATTAATTTTAGAATTTTCACTTTTTAATTCTTCATTATTACTATCCATTTTTTTACTAAGTTTAGAATTATCACTTTTTAATTCGTCCATTTTCTGATTAATTTTAGAATTTTCACTTTTTAATTCCCTAAGTTCTGTATTATTACTATCCAATTTGTTATCAAGTTTAGAATTATCACTTTTTAATTCGTCCATTTTCTGATTAATTTTAGAATTTTCACTTTTTAATTCTTCATTATTACTATCCATTTTTTCACTAAGTTTAGAATTATCACTTTTTAACTCTACAAACATGGTCTTCATCATGATTATAATGTCATTCAAAGCTTGACTATTATTATCATGATTAACATCACTTTGTCCCGTATTAACAGATTCACTTGTCGACATATTATTGTCACTATTTACATTATTTCCCTCTGTATTCGTTGCCATTGCGATATTTCTATATACAATTTTCCTATTTCTTAAAATCACATAAATGCACTTTCACTCTTTCACTATTAAAATTTATTTATTTTTTTTTACTTACATTCGTCGCTGTGTACTAACTCCGATCTCGTGTATAGGCACTTGTTTTGATTTTCCCACGATGTTTCTGGTTCCTTGATGTATCAGACTCGCGATGCATCTAGTTGAATGATGGTGATTCAGGTTGTATGATGATTCGGCCCGCGTTGGAAGCGTCATTTTGAAGAAATATCTATTTTCCCTTCGTTGTGGCGACAATTTGAAGAAGTGTTTGTTCAAAATAATAAATCAGAATTACTGGTTCTGGTTGGTTTTGATTTTCCGGTAGAGCTAGATTCTTTTCTCAGGGTGTCGAAATTGGTACACAGGATAGGAAAAAACTTCACAATCATAAGATCATTGATAACTGTTTCTTGTAGAAATAATTCCCATTTATTAACTTTGTAGTTTCCCAGCAGATTAAGTATATTTAAGTGGAATTATTCTTCACTATCAACTAAAATAAATTCTTTTCTTGTCTGAAATCAATTACTCATGTATTAAATATTACATTTTTATCATCCTGAGAACTCATCCTGCTTTCTATCTTTGTTGAATATTATATGCAGACTGCTAGAGTACTTCTGTTATAATATTAAAGAACATTATTACATCACATGATTTTATTTAAATTCTATTGGTTAAAGGTCCATTAAATACCATGTTTAAATTTGATTGGTTAAATCAAAAAGTTAATTGTTTTTACCATCCAATCAGAATTTAGTATACTTTTATTTTAAAATATTAAGTTAAGCAGGTGTTCTTATTACAGTTATAACAGAAAGCTTCATATTTCAGGCAACAATGACTTAAGACACAATTTTAAAAGCATTATTAGAAAGACTGTTATATAATACAATTTATTTAATTGTTACTGAGACATTTTTATTCAACAATAAACAACAATTAATTATTTAGATGTTTTCTTTATTTAAGTTATATTTAAATAATTTTAAAATATAAAATTATCAACTTAACTTTCATATTTAATATGATATTAAAATACTGCTATACCACATAGCCATATCCCGAACTAATATTTTTCAGTCATTCGTATGTAATTTTCCTCACTCAAGTCGTGGTTAATGTTATTCTCCCACCTCATTCTTGGCAATACCTACGGTTACCCTCTATTCCTTATTTTCTATATATAGTTTCCAATTCCCAATTTCATTCCCCGTCCGTTCTACAAGTCATGCCCTTTGAAATTTACGAGATTTAACTATTCTTAATGCATCTGACTTCACAAGAAGGTCATGTAGTTCTCTATTATGAAAGTCTTCACCTGTCGTTTGTGGAAGCTTCTTGTAGGAAAACCAGAGGGTAAACGCCCAGTTGGTAGACCAAGAATGAGGTGGGAGAATAACGTTAAGTATGATTTGAGGGAATGATTGGAAAGCATTAGCTCAGGATAGGGATGTATGGCGAGTTTATGTCCGCGCTGCCATCAACCTACGGGTTCGATAAAACCAGTAAGTAAATAAGTTTGCCTCTCTCTTTGGTCCAAAAATGTCCATAAAAACTTTACTCCCTGATACTTCTAACGTATTATCCGCCCTGAAATTGTCTATATTTTGTATCCATATAATATTATTGGAAGTATAATTGCTGTATGAATTTACATTTCAACTTTTTTTTAGAGAAGTTGCAGTTACGGGTGTGCGCTGTAATACTTAGAAGTTATCAACTACATAGATTTGAGTAAACAAAGAAAAAATGGAAACTATGTGAGAGGTATGTCAAGTCATATTTATTTCTTATTATTATTGGACACATATAAATACTTTTTCACTTCAGGTATATTAGGGTTATAGTTTGTGACAACGTTGTGGTAATTTATATAATTTGATCTAAACGTGAAGCTTTTATGATTCCTATTTAAGAATACTACTTTCTGTAAAGTTTTGTACATAAACAACTGTCCACAATATGTGGCCATCACAGCTGTCATCTCTCCTTCACCAGTTCATAAGCGTAGGCTCTACATTTTTTCACAATTACCAACTGTTCTTTAAAGTAGATGTTTTGTCTTTGAAACAGAAAATTCTACGAAACAATCACTTAAAGTAACATTATACAGTAGTAATATGAAGATGTACACATTTTGTTCTGTCAACAGCATAACTATATAGAATTCTATAATAGAAGACCAAAAATAAACATAGCAACTTGTGTATTATAATTCACTTTTCTTTTGCCATAAAAATACTTTAGACTATTAAACATTTTCGATAATTGTGTCTAAACTACTTAATTTTCTAGTTATAGGCCTATCTACTGATTTTATATCTATATTGGCTTTAACCCTTATATTGACAAAGTATCCTATAACATAAAATGGTTTAATTTGCTTCGTATAAAGAACAATATCAATAGGCGTACATATATTTAAATGTACATCGAATTACGCAATATACAGTAATAAGTTAAGTTTTTTTATGATTTTGTTCTTTCTGTAGTCTGTAAGATTTAAATAACTGTCATGAGAAATTAATTTTCGTCAATTTAAGGGCCACTTCATTATTTGGTCTGTTAAATTAGTCATAATATTATGCAACAGTTACTTGTTAGTTTTGTATTGTGCCATGTCTGAAAAAAATGGCTTAAATTACTCAAATTATTAAGAACACTTATAAAACCTTTTGCACTTATTTACTTTACAGAATTAGAATAATCTTTAAATTTGTATCCTATTTAACAAGTCTAAAATGTAGTGTATATTTTAACTTACGGTATGATAACATTTTCGTTTGTTTTCAAACGTCTGCTGGATACACACTACTAGATCATAGAAAATGAAGACAGCTTAGAACAATTACACGCGGGACTTGGAAAACAAACTTTCTGATTGTAAGTAGAGTTCGGATTTTTATGTATAGATATGTACATGAATATGTAGTGAACACACTCAAGTCATTAATTTTATTCCTTCTGCTGCTGTGTTTGTTCAACCTTAAATAACATGGGCTGTATCTCACCTCTCGACCGGACACGATTAGAGTTTACCGGATGTTAAAGCGGATATATTTTTTTATCTTCATAAAACTTGAAATATCTTATACAGCAGTTTGTAACTGTCTAAAATACTCAAGATTACGTGGTTTTTAACTTCCGGTTTTTTCGATTTTTATGTAGGTTCACTTTTTTAATAAGTTCTGATATATTTTAACAATATTTAACAATTTAGGTACTTTTATTATTGAATCCATAAAAGTGACGAGGTTATATTACAGGTTTTAAAGAATCTTACCTGGAAAAACTAGTAAACTGCACTGCCTTGTATTTCAGAGTCAAACCCAAGTACTTTACAGCATTGTTTTTTTTTTATACAAAGGCATTCTACATAACAAGGAATGGAATATAGCCTCCAAACATATTAAAAAAATAAATATAATTGAGTATCATTTTTCTTAATATTGTAAAATGAAAGTGGGATTGGTTATGCATTCCTTTTATTTTTTCTTATACTCCCTTTTAAGAGATTTCAAAATCCTACCTTTTTCGTATATTTTAATAATTTGTTTCCCTTCTAAACCCGGACTCTATTTATAATATAGGGTATTTTCCTTTTCATTAATTCACTTCTTGCAATACTATTACGGAATACAATTACAAAACAAATGGATATGCGATTTGTGAAATAATTTTTCAAATTTGTTACTATAGTTTATGTAGTAAGTATTATCCAACAGTTTGTTACTATAGTTTTTTAATACACCATAACAATCCGGCTGGTATAAGTATTGGTCTTAGGAAAACACTAAAATTAGGGAACTTCGGGGCCTTTAAGAGGAAAGAATAACACTTGTTTACAAAATAAAACGTTTTTAATCATCATCATCTTCACTTCAAGGTTTAGGCGATTCGCCTGTTTCCCAATTCACAATGATTCCTTCCATCTCGTTTTAGGTCTTCCTACATCGCTTAATCCCTTTGGTTTGTAAGGATAGGCTGTCTTGGACAATCTTGTTTCTTACATTTTCTGAACATACTTTTCCCAGCCGACGCGGTGTTGTTGAATTCTATTATTTATTGAATCTATTTCTAATTTACTTCTTATTTATTCATTTCTTATGTGGTCCAATTTTGTGCATCCTTTGGTCCTTCTTAGAAAAGTCATTTCTGCACTTTGTATTCTACTCGAACTCCTCTTATTTGTTACCAAAAGTACCGGTACCGCCATTGTTTTGTAATACTTCAATATTGTATCCTTCCTTGATTTATGTTTTAGCGTTCTATGAATGGTGCCATATGTCATTTTAAATTTTCATAATTTATTGTCTATATCATATCCTATTCCATATCCAGAAGACAATTCACAACCTAGATAATTAGAATTTAACACGTGTGATAGAGGTTTGTTTTCGATTATTATTTTAGACCTTATGGGCGATTTTCCAAAATAAGGCCATTATTTTTGCCCTCTCTATAGATATTTTAAAATCGTACTCTTTACTTATTTCCTTTAGAATAGAATAGTCAACAGCGTAGAGAGAATTGTAAATCGTTTTCTGTATTTTGCATTATAATTACATCGTCAGCACATAGTAAAATATTAAAATGTGTTGTATTATTTATTCTGATTGCTTTCTTAACATTTTTGTCATTTATATATATTGAAAAGTGTGGGTGATATAATACTCCCTTGTCGAATATATGTATTTGTTAAAATGTCTTCTGTTTTGATGATTGAAGGAGATTTTCGGGCTGTAGGCCGTGGTCGTGAGTCTTGTAGTTCCTCGACGTTTCGCCAGAGACTGCATCTGGCTTCCTCACGGGAGCATCGACCAATGATCTACCATTACACAATCATTCCAGAAACCTTGGTGGTTTTCCTCCATTATCTTTATGTCCTGGTGAAAACCGTCCTTTTGTTCAATAAATTTACAAAGGTTCTGGGAAAAAGTCTAGATGGGAACGTAGGAAGTTAACTTTTAATGATATATGACATCAAATTCTTTATATGACTCATGAAGTTTGCTGATACATTTCTTGGAAACAGGACATTTGTTCATACTTAACAAATTATTTATAAACACATTTGAAATTTGTATTCATTGTCTGTCAGAATATTAAAGAAATTTCATCTTTAAAAAAGGTATTGAATTTGAACAAAATACACCATCCTTTAATTATATTTTCACTGTTTAAAGCATAACTGAATTAACTAATAATATTACTAACATTGGATAAAGGAATCTTGTAATAGACTGATATTATTTCGGACTATGAAACCACTAGATGAAATGTGTATAATAACAGTTAAATGTAATAATGTGCAATGGGCAGGGCATGTGACACGGAAGAGGTTATGGAATCTTTATGTAGGCAAACTAGAAGGAAAATGCTCAGTTGTTAGACCAAGAATGAGATTGGAGAATAACATTAACCATGATTTGGGGAAGAAGATTATTCAAGAGATGATTGGAAAACATTAGCTCGGGATAGGGATGTATGGAGAGCTTATGTCCGCGAGGCCATCAACCTACGGGTTCGATAGTGCCAGTGAGTTAGTTATGATACTACTAAGGCTAGTACTACTTCCCTACTACTCCTACTACACCTACAATCACAATCATAATATACATAATAATATATAACTATTTAACTCATGCGCCATATAGTAGTCAGTGACCAATCACGTTTAAATAAATTTTGTTTTACAACCAGTTACAGTCTTCTTTCACCTCGCTCTTTTATCGATTCCTTTTATCCGCTCCTCCTTTTGTGTTAAAGGAATCTCCTCCTCTTTAATATTCTGAAAAGCTCAGTGCATTATTTTTCCTAAACAAATACATTGAATTTAGCAAATAATGAACAGATTCCTTGATTTTACTCAGTTGTTTACTAAACAAATAAAGTAATAACCTATAATGTTGATTATAATATACAGTTTGATGTTTCATTATTTCTCCACTATGCATTCTTACAATATTGCGATCCTATTTCGCAACAAATAGTATGCTCAAGTTGCAGTGATGAACAAATTATACATAACCAAACATTTCTCATTTGTTTTTAAATATCGCCATTTACATTAAATATATAAATATATTTGAATAACTATATTTAAATAATGATTTTTGAGTAAACATTTTTATTTTATTCGTTAAATAGTCCTAACAAATGTCACTCTTGATTTACAAAACCTCTAGATAAATTGGAAATACTCGTGATATTACTTATGATAACCGATAATAACTAATGCTGTAGGTTTTAATGACTCTTGTCCTCACAAAATACAGGGAAAATTACGTTTATTAACGCAAGTTGATTGCTAGTGATTTGTAAGAACTAAACCAATCAAGGCAGTTGCCTCAGACACGTGATACCTTGAGTTTAGTTAGGAGTAAGTTTATGTCTACAGTATCAAAGACTTTGCTGTAGTCGAGTAGAACTGTTGTCACTTTTGTCCACAGAACATTTAATGTTCTCTATAACGTGCAGAAGTGCGGTGTGTGTGTGATGTTTCGTTCCTAAGCCAGACTTGCGTTCATCAAGAAAGTTACATAGACTGTTAGATGTGAGTATATTATATAATCCAGTTCCTTAAACAAACAGGGGAAATATACTGATTGATTTTAAATTATTGAGGATGTCTTTCATTTTGCTATTGCAAAATAATAAAAATAGGTATTTGATTGTTATTTGTTAGCAAGTTGTTACAAGGACGGAGAAAAGTTTAACACTTAATGTCACATTACTGATACAATTACGCGTTATTTGCTAACACGCTCTGAATAGTAATAAACTATACAATACTTGTTTTCTCTCACGCTATGCTATGTTAGTACTATGTTGATCTGTATTCACGAGAAATTAGAATTCACGACCCAAAGAAAGTGCATTATTAACAACTTACCTCCCTACTTAATTCCATAAGATGACGGACTGGAAATATGTCAACGAACTTTCACAAATGTTGGTACAATTTTTAAAACTCATTTCTTTGAATCACTTGCACGCAAATTAATACATTTTGTTTGTAGCTGTTTTATATGCGATTAAATAACGTCAGTTTCATAGCAACAAACACTCTGACAAATATAGCAATATGTAATTATTATGTACAATCTCGTGGTGTTTATATATATATATATATATATATAGTCCATCGCTGTGGTCTCGAGGTAGCGTGTTACCTTGTCACACTGCGGGCCCGGGTTCGATTTCCGGACGGGACAGGCTCCTGCATGAGATTTTTTGGGGCCTTTCCTCACCTGTAAGACAAATTTTAGGAAGCTTAGGGCCCAGCGGTCCCCGAAAATCATCCGGCCATTAGCATCCTATACTTATAATTTCATCACCGTACACCGCTGCTGAAATCAACGGGAAATAATTACCTACCAAAGCTCTCAGGCAGAATTACTATAGAATATATATAATCCCAAACACAAAAACTATAAAAATAAAATAGTCAACGGGATCCAACAGCAAAGCTATCTTATCAAGACTTGATAATGGTAACTTTCTTATTGAAACGCGTTGATTCGTTGATTATTTTTTAATTTTTGTTTGGTGTTTGGAATTATAATTATATTTATATCAACTATGACAAATTGAGTGTGAATGCGTAAGTCGATCCAATAACCTATAAATCATTATAACATTAAAATAATATAATATATATATATATATATGTAATTATACATATATATATATATATATATATATATGCGGCGAGTGATGAACTGTTACCTATTATGTGTTAAAATCATTAGGTGTAGGAGTTCAGCTGAAACGAAAATTTAAAAATCGCTCTAGTGGTCACATTTTTCGATGTTTCACAACAAAACTCAGAATATCCTATTAAAATAAACCAAGGCAGGTATTTTCAAGAAATGAGCGTCCAGCAGATCGGCCAAGAATGAGAAGGGAGAGTAACATTAACCATGATTTGAGGGAAGTATATTATACAGGGGACGATTATAAAACATCTCAGGATAGGGATGTAGCCTATATGTCCGCGCGGCCATGAACCTTGGAGGTCGACAGGGCCAGTGAGTTAGGTAGTTATATACTGATAACCTAGAATCCAGGAATAAATTTTAACCCATCAATTATTAAGTTGTGTACAATGATTTTGTATACGTTTTCCGTGACTGAGTGACCACTGCATACACTTAACAGTAATAGAGCACATTTAAGGTATCTGTAACATTAAAATACAGTTAATATTGTTACAGTAGCGGCTGAAAGGACAAAAATATGGTTTACAAAGGAGTTTGTTAAATAAAACAAATTAATACGATCAAATAGTTTAAACAACCAAATTCGTAAAAAATTGCTTGTTTTTTTCAGGTTTGGTATATGACGAGTTCTACTACTGATTTTAGATTAAATTAGTAAATATTTGAAATATTCTCTTGTAGAATCAGAAAATGTTATGTATAAAGATATGTTATATTCCAACGACAGAGCTATTCCTGCGACAATTTCTTAATGTTCACCTCGGTATGACATTCTCACGGAATCGCTCAATATCAAGCTTTTACTTGGATTCTTTGTATTGTTATTAATCCCTAGATGTGAACCGCATGGCTTAAATAACTACAATACCCTCCATTAACGTCATCATTTCGTTTCTACGCTATGTGATATAACTTACTCACTCACTGGCACTATCGTACCCGTAGGTTCATGGCCGCGCGGACATAAGCTCTCCATACATCCCTATCCTGATCTAATACTTTCCAATCATTTCCTGTATAATCTACTTCCCTCAAATTATAGTTAATGTTGTTCTCCTTTCTCATTCTTCGTCTACCAACTGGGCCTTTTCCCTCTAGCTTTCCCACAAGAGGCTTCCATGGACGTCTTTCATTCCCCATACGCGCAACGTGTCCTGCCCAACGCAGTCTACGAGACTTAACTGTTCTCATTATATCTGGCTTCCTATAAAGACCATGTAGTTCATTGGTATGTAGTCTTCTCCATTCACCTGTCTGTTCATCTCTCTTTGGTCCAGAATTTTCCTAAGAACTTTATTCTCAAAATCTCGTAATCTCATTTCCTCCCTCAAAGTAAGAGTCCATGCTTCGCACTCCTATAATATAACTGGTAGAATAATAGTTTTATATATTTTTAGTTTAACGTTTTTTGAAAGGAGTTGTGACATCAAGAGTCTCTGCAATGCATAATAGCACGCATTTCCAGAATTGAGCCTATGTTTAATTTCTTTGTGCATCTCATTCTTATTTTTTATTATTGTTCCTAGCTATTTGAATTCAGACACTTCCTCAAAATTTCCTCAATTGTCATTAGCTGTCCATTTCCATTATATAATGCATTTCTACGTGTGACCATAGGCTATATATAGTTTTATTGATATTTACTTCCAGTCCTAATTTCTTAGCGTTACTCAATAGTGTGTGCGTGTTGTCCTTTAGTATCTCCTCGCTATCGGCCAATAGTACTACATCATCAGCATGAAACGTTCCAAAATAATGCAAGTTAACAAAAATCCACCCAATACATAAGAAATATAATGACAATTATCATACGTCATAAGTAACGCCCGTTCCATATTTTGGGGGAACTAAGATACAACGTTTACCCGCCATTAGACACAATTGTGTACGATAGAAGCTTTATTGTTAGGAAATGTATTTTACGGGAATTAACACTTTGAACAACAAAAGTTGATACAGATATGGGCCTAATTAGAAACTTCCCCATCTTTTATTTATTTATGACAGGTATGTGTGTAATACCAACAAGAATGGAAAAATCATCTGAGGAGAACGGCAAGAAATAGACTTTAAAAATTGGCATTCCAGTATACCCAACTGGACATAGGGGCCAAGGAAGACCAAAACATCGATGGAAAGATCAAGACCATCTTCGCTAGGTTTGCCGTACAGGCCACATGGCCTAAAACGAATTTGTCCATGATGATGTGTGTATGTATATATATTAGGGTTATAACTGTTTGGACTTTTGTGAAATAAAATATTTCCTCTGCTATGGATGGATGAAATTTCACATCAAAGCATTAAAACAGGCCTTCATTTCACTGAGTTTCAAGAAAAGATCACCCCCAAATATATTTATATATCAATATTTAATATTGATTTAGGGGTGAGGATTTTCTCGAAGCTCATTAAAATGAAGACATTTTTCAATGGTTTTAAGTAAACGTTCACCAATTGATTGCACAGGAAATATTTTATTTCCCAAAACTCCAAATGTTATAACCCTTATATATAGCCTATATACATTTCGATGTTATAATTAATTTTTTTGACATTGAGCAATGCAGACTTAATATAACATGATAAGAAAAATAAATGCCTGAACTGGATTTGAACTCGGACCTTTTGATTGATACTCCAGTGCGTTACCACTTTAATTTGCTTACTTGTTATAGAAGCTACTAGGTGGCAGTGGAGACCGAGTTCCCGCTACTTCTCGTAATTGTACAGACTATATACAAGAAAAATAAATATTTGTACTAGATTTGCTTGATACCGTAAGTGGTAACGCACTGGAATATCAATCCAGAGGTCCGGGTTCAAATCCCGTTCAGGAATTTATATAACATATGTGTGTGTGTTTGTGTGTGTGTGGACCTACCTAATTAGTAGTTTACGCTCATTCCATGATGTCAATGTATAATATTTATTTACCGGTACAATTTTTATTATGCGCACAATATGTGTGTAAATTTTCACCCGATCATCAATTGTTAATGTGGGATATTTTTCACTAAAATATTTGAATTTATTCAAAACCAGCTAATACCAGGCGTGCGCTGCTACACCTAAATAAGTTATGTGTTTTTGCATTTAGTTGAAAGTAAAAGGAAAAATAAATATAAATTTATATCGTTATTATTTTTAGATACCCCGTGCTGATTACCCGGCGTTGCCCGGGAAATCTACGCATCCCGATGTACTTGGCATAAATGAGCTTAAAGATAAAATTCGTTATTTTGAGATATCCATGAAAGAATACCCGCCGTGCGCTGCTATGCTTGCCCGGAAATCTACTTATTCCAATCTTATTGGCATCAATGAAACACAAAAATGGTTATTTAAGTTATTCTTAAAAGATAAACATATGCCGTCGCGGACATTTCTGTAGAGGTTTTTTGAGATATTCAATTCTGTATACAATAATTTTGTGTATTTGTTATGGTTTAGGCAGCGTAAGCCATTTAAGCTTTAAAAAAGGGACATTTTTTCAAGTTTTTTTCACTACAGAAGGTGATTTTTAAGGGTGAAGGGCTTGAGCATTAAAACTCTCTTATAACCTATAACCTTCCCGGGAAAATCCTAAACATTTTGCAAAAAGCCCCGTCACAATCGGATCGGTATGGCGGCGCATAAAGTACGCACTAACAAACAAACAAACAAACATTCATTTTATATATATAAGATAATATTTTTCTCTCTGCTATTCAAATGCTTAGCTTTCTCAATGATTTAGAATTTCTACCAGAAATGTTACCGTTTTGAAAAAATTGAAATTCCACGTATTCTGCATTGTGTAAGCGTAAGAAAAAACATTGCTTACTTAATGTATTAAAATTGTAATTATATATTTTAAGATCTTCCGATATAAGTTATATAGACGTGCGCTGGATAATATACATTTATAGTATTTTTATTCCTTTATTTCGAGTGTTGGAGAGCGAACTACATTTTCTTACACCTTTGAAGGTGACCTTTATTCGATCAATGAAACTCAGTCATACATCAGGTTTGTTTACATTACAACTGGAACTTGGCTCGGAAGAGATGTTCTACTTCCTTGTTGCAACTTAACTGGATTCATACGATTTAGTTAACGAAGATAAATATGTAATCCCTAAACCAGCAACATCTGGACATAAGTTGTACTTTGTGTGGAATTCACTTAGTACAGCTGTTCCTGCGTAATGGACCGTTTTAGTTTTTAGCTTTGCTGAAGGAGTCTAGCGTTGACTTTATTATGTTTGTCTAGTAACAGGTAATGAAGGCTAGAATTTGTGTATAATTACATATTCTTTCCTTTGCTTATACGTGGCTAAAATTTATAAATTCACACGAATTACAAACTTACTAATCAAATATCAAAATTTATCATTACATATTTTTATATATTGTAAAGATTTTGATGTAAAACTACATATTCCGCCAAATAAAAATAATTTTTGTAAATGGAAAATAATTTAAAACAGTCTATGTGACATTATTTTACATTAAAAACTCAGATACCTGATTATACAATGAAACAGTTCTACCAACCTAATGAAAATCTGCAGAGAAACGGTCAAAAAATAATTACATTTTCTAGATACGATAAATATAGATAGAGGATGGCACTGAAGACTTGGGTATATGGTCCCACATTACAATATACCTTTTAAACCCGAACGATCTACTCTGTTTATGAATGAAATAGTATAAATATGTAGGAGACACGCAGTGGTATAGTTGGTTAAGGCAATATTCTACAAGCTGCAAGTCGAGGGGCTAAACCCATGGCATCAGGATTTTTAAACTTCTTAACCTTCTGGCCCGTGGTCGACTCAGCCTCTAACAAAAATCAATACCATACTCTGTTGTAGGAGTAAAGGCGGCTATCACACAAGGCTGATATCTTGTGCCGAATGTCTAGAAAGAGGAGAGCCTTAACCTCCCAATACCCCTAAGTAGGATCACTTTATAATAGAAACGTGACAATATCCTTCTTATCACGTTCTCACACATTTAACAGTCCCATTCCTTCAAACCTGGTCTATCTTGAAGCAAATTTAAAAATAAAAAATTTGACCAAAAATTAAATTTTAATGCATTTAATACTACATATTTCAAGGAAATTTTATATAGTCTTACATATTTTACATGATATTATTACATAAATATGTACATATTTTGCATGTTAATATTACATTAATATCCTAGCCTTACTGATGCTACTCGGTTCTCAGAATGTGAAAGCCGTAAAGATAAGAGGATCTTTATCGAGTGAGCTGTGCTCAGATAACAAATCATGCGTTTAAACAAGAGAGCAGCACTTTACAGTTATTGTATTTACATCCATCGACAATCTTATCGGATTATCAATTCTTTTTTTTAATCAGTTGTTCCCTTGACTTCTTCTAGATGGCAGGATTGATTTAATTAGATTTAATTGACACAAAAACGTATTAATTTCAGGTAATTATAATAAGATGCATAATTTGGAAATCTTTACATTTTATTTTTTTCCGTTCCATTAGCACAGTTTAACCTCCCGACTTATTGGTACTTTTACGTGCCACATGACATCCGGGCCTTACGGTGACACGACTTTTCCTAAGAAGGATTTTGAACTATGGATAACGTATATACTTATTTGTCCATACGACACTGAGAGCCTCCCCGAAGGAGTGATCAGCTCAATGTCAAGGCCTCCTCTGAGACAACACAAGCATTAAGATGAAACACATCATTAACACTCACGCGCATTCATACTAAAAAAAAATTTACGCAAAATACAAAAATATTTGGCTCTGTTGGGACAGATCACATCAGAACAAAAGTAATTATAAAAAAATGAAACTTATGATGATAAATAATAAACTGAAAGTATGTAAAACTGTTGTCGTCCGAGTTACGTTATATGGATACGATGCATTGTCCCTTACTTTAAGGGAGGTGAAAGAGATTACCAGTATTTGAGAATAAAGTTCATAGGGACATTTTTGAACCGAAGAGAGATGAACAGACAGGTGAATGGAGAAGACTGCTTATTAGTGAGCTACATGAAATTTATGGGAAGCCAGATACGATAAAAACAGTTAAGTCTCGTAAACTACGATGGGCAGGACATATGACACGAATGGGGAATGAAAGAGGTGTATAGAAACTTGAGAAAACTTCAGTATGCAGGCAAATAATGAGATGGGAGAATCACATTAACAATGATTACATTAAATTATACAAGATGCGATTGGGAAATATTAGCTTAGGGTAAGGATGTATGGGCAGCTTATGTCAGCAAGGCCATGAACTTACTGGCTTGATAGTGCCATTTAGTAATTATTTATGCCAATAGTAGTTGCTAATTGTATTCTTTCTCTATGGCATAATGTATGAACAAAGCTGCATATTCCATGAACAATAAATATAAAGTTCTTCGCTGTGATAATTACATAATGAAAACTAATTTCTTGTTGTTCTACTTGATTTCAATCAGAAATATAATTAAACATTATAAAAATATTGTAATGTGTTTCACTAAACTGTAAATTTATCGTTAATAACAGTAATACAATTAGAAGTGCTCCAGTAACACTCGGTGATTCCTACAATTATCCCCCATCGAGAATCAGGAAGAACTAGTCACTCGGATCCATTTACTGGACAAAGCAAGCAGCATGATTTGATGTTCTGACCTCAAATATTAGGAGTTCTTAATTTGCTGACTTGTTTTACACCAAATTTATTACATAACTTCATAGCGTCGTGGATAAATTAACTGTATCCACATTTTTAGCAAAATAATTATCGTCTGTAAAACAAAGAATAAAAATTAATCTTTAAACGAAATCCAAAGAAAAGTGTTATGAATTAGAAATGCGAAATATAGAGAACCTTGGTATAACATTCACTTCGAAGAATTGCGTTTCCAAAATATTATGTAAACTGAATATAAACTTATTAAGTTATTTAAACATAAATCAGTAACACTTAGAGTGCAGATTGTAAACATTCCTCAAGAAAACACAACTTGAAACAAATTCACATACAGTTTTTTATACTCATTTGAAAATTTCTTGAAGGAAGGAAAATAATTACTTAGGAACTAATTTCAGAGTACAGCAGTCATTTTATATCTTGTGTCACTAGACATCAGTTTACACTGAATAGAATTCATAGGTTGTTCATACAAATGTAGTGCACCACATTCATCTTCACATGGCACATTTGTTGTAATTGTGATACACAAAATGGGAGGTTTTCTGCAAATGCTATAATGAGATGTGAATAAAAAATCAGCACCCACATAAGTAGATGTTATGTTGATCCTGAAGTAGATTTCCGGGCTGTAGGCTGTGCACTTGAGGCTTGAAGTTCCGCAACGTTTCGCCAGAGACTACCTGAGGCGTTCTCAAGGGTCGTCTTGAGTCTACATGTCTCAAAATCATGGTCTACTGCCCGGATATCTTCAAGATCATCATAATAACTCCGGCCGTGAAAGCCTAAGTGAATACATAAATATATATTATTAGGCGTAAATTGTTCAAAATAAGAGGTTTTGTAGAAACGCAATTTAGAAATGTAAATTTTGAAAAATCATCACCCACATAAGTAGATTTTGTTTGGCGTGAAATTGGACGAAGTTGTAGTTAAGGCACATTCCCATCCTTGTATTAACAAATGTTTCACAACGTTTAGTCCAAAGAGTCTAGTGTCTGCACAGAATCTTGAATTCAAATAAAGCAAGTAATCAATTTAAAAATTCTATGAGACATGAAATTACATTAACTTAAACATCAAACTCAAAGACGTTATAAATTATATTTTATATTTATAAAGTTAAGTGGAATCTTACCTTGTTTGCAAGTAACCTGCGGTCGGCACTCCTCATCCACACTTCATTCAACCTTAAATATAATTACATGTTATAAAAACACAACATTCAAACTGTTTGAAATATAATGATAATTACAATAATAATTATAATAAAATCAAACAAAAATTATATACTCACTTCCCTGTTTTTACTCTTTAGTAAAATAAACTAATGGTACATTAAATATTACATAAACTAAATGAAGAATGTACAAAATGAGGACTGAATAAACATTTACAGAAAACACAATGTATATGTTTGAGAAAGGATGTGGATAACCTCATACTCGAAACAGGGAAGATAAAAAAAAGTTAAATCTTTAAATATTTTGGGTCAATAAGTACATGTTTAGGTGTACGAGAAAATGATATACAAAGAAAAATTGAAATTCCTAAAAATGAAACTGAGACATTACATGGAATAATTTGGAAGAATAATATTACAAAGGAAACTAAAATGAAAACTTACTAGAGCATAGTACAGAATATTTTGTCATATGGAAGTGAAACTTGGCCTTTGTTGGAATTATAAAAGAATAAAATTAGAACATTTGAATTTGCATATCTTAGAAGAAGCCTTAAAGAACAAAACAGGATGCAATAAGAAAATAATTCCTTTGGAAAGTAATTAATGCCAGTACATTTGTTGTTAAGAAGCTTGAAAATCAAACTCTTAAATTGTGTTGCCATGTACACAGAATGAAATATGATAAATGGCCAAAAAATATATACTAATGGTCACTCCTTGGAGGAAATAAGCGTGGCAGACCAAAAACGGAAAAAGGAAAACTTATGTGAGATCTATAATGAATTATAGTAATTTGGAAGAAAGAGATTGGAATGAGGGAAACTGGAAACTGAAAGACGGCTAACTGAAGACGGAAAACCTATAAGTGGGGGAAAGCCGAAGAAAAAGAAGTAACCTGGTGGTTTCCAATAAAGTCATACAAAATTTGAACCCTTATTATGAATTTAAAATCTAGACTGAACAAAGCACAATGGTCTAAATTTAGTATTGGACGTGTATACACTATGAAAATCCTACAAATTTCGAATAAGTGTTGGAATAAGAAGAAGCACTTACCTATTAAACGTTGTCCATTCATACCGTGCATTTATTCCCCCGAGAGAAGCCTCGTGGCCCACGACAACACTAGGGTTGATGTAGCATTTGCATTTAATGTCCCCCCAAGGTCGTGGGTTTTTCTCCGCTTGCACTCCCAGGAACACGGATCAATTACCCGAAGAATCAGGCGCCTGACTACTTATCTGTGTAGAATTCTACACACCCTTTTCAACAGAAAATTAGTACATTTAATAGCTTAGTCAGTAGAATGTTGAAACACCGATTAAGCAAAGACAATTATATCCAAGAACTGAACTACATTAAATATATGGCAAAAACCAATGGCTATAATGAAAAATTCATAGATAAGCTCGTAAAAAAACAAAAAGGAAGAACAACATAACCAACATAACTAAACTAAAAAAGAATCTGACAACAATAAAGAAAACATGGATAACACTTACATACACAGGAAAAGAAACGACAAAATTAGCCAATGCACTAAAGAAAGCCGATAAAAACGTAACAATAGCATACAGAACCAATAACAAATTAAACAACATAATAAACAATAACATTGAAGAAAATAACATTTTCAACAGCAAAGGAGTTTATAAACTGACATGTAAGGACTGCAACAAATTTTATATAGGAAGGACAAACAGGAGTTTTAACATCAGATTCAAAGAACATTTTCGAGACTTCGTTCACGCAGAAGGTAAATCAAGCTATGCAAAACACGTTATCCATGAAGGACATCGCATGTTAAATATTGAAAACACCCTAACAGTTGATGCACAGAGAAAATAATCCAGCGAAGATAAACGTACTCGAAGAGATGGAAATCATGAAAGCAGCTCACAACGACAGCCTGATAAACGAAAACGAACCCAATACATGCAACCCCCTCTACCAGATTTTCAGTGAAACACCAGTTTTGAATCCTGCCGATGATGGGACAAGTCCCGAAAGCGCTACAGTTAAATGATTAATTAAGTTGAGGAGACGGACCTTTCAGGTGAATATTCTATAATTTTATATAAACTAACAGCTTATTAATTCCATTGAGCAATGAACCTTCTTTATCCTATAAAGATTTGATGGCATGCTCTAGTAGAAAATCGAATAGAGAATTTCAAAGTTTCTGTAAATGGTTTGCCTATCCGCACCATACTCTTTGTACCACCTAGAATGTTCGAATTGCGTACCTTGATAATGTTGGCATAATTTCTAATGGAATATAGATTATGTCTGTCTTCAAGAGAAGACACCTGGGGAATCTATAGCTTAATATATTGCAATATGTTTCTAATGAAAACAGACAGATGTGTGAGAGCATAAACTATGGACACAAACAATAAATCCAGCTTCGCAATCACATGAACATTTGTTACCATAGTAACCGGATAATTGCAGTTATTTGTGAAACTGTATAACAGGTGGTTACCTGTTAAAAATTAAGTTAAAAATAGCAATCGAGTTAATATGGCAATGTAAGAAATATATAATTTTTTGAAAATATTTGAAAAATCATTGCATGAACGTTGATAGGTCACGTGGCCTTGTAGTCAATATTACAGATGGCCCGCAATTGGGTTCCGTAACGTGAACATCAGTTTTTTTTCTCTAAAGAGAATGAAACTCTGCGTTTAAATATGAACTCATATCAAGAAAAAAGTATTGAGCATGGATTACATTCATCAGTATCAAATCGACTGCCATGAATATGTGGACCGCGTGCCCAGTAATAGGATTCCCAAGACAATTTTGTAATATACTGATCTAGTGGTAAAAGATCTTTGGGTTTCTACTTAGAGATGGTAGGAAAAAATGTAGATCGTAATAGTACTTTCAGAACTACGACACGAAAAGAAAAAGTAGATAAAGATGATGATATTAAGAAAACGTTGAAGAAAGGAAAAAGAAAAAGCTAAAGAATATCCGAGGTAATTGAACATCCACCGGCACGAGATGTGAGCTGGTTGTCAGCCCTACATGACCGATTTATTTTCCTCACAACATTTTGATGAATTAAAATACCTTGGGACGATAATAACAAACAGAAATAATTTATACTATGGAAGTACATACTACACACCATGCATGATGGAGATAGTTTTATTAATAAGGTATAAACCGCCGGTTCTTCAAGTTATATTAAATGGGTGCGTAACAGGTCTCTCATTTTAAGACAGAAGAAACAATTTATTGTGTTTGTTTGAGAATAAAGTGCTTAGGAAGATGTTTGTAGAAAAGAGAGATTTACTTACAGGTGAATAAGTAGGGCCTACGTAACAGTGAATTTTATGGTATTGATAGGAAACCAGATGTTATAGAGTAATAACCATATGTGACTGACTGACATTTACAATACACTTTTGCCGCAAAATGCTTGCATAAATATTATATTTTGTTGAAATTAGAGGTGTTATATACGTGATATGATAGAGGAAAAGTGTCCGATTAAGATTGTACATAAATATACAACTTCTGAAGAAAAACAATATTATTTATTATCTGTCAAAGTATGTGTGACTGACTGACATAAATGTCTATTCATCAGGCAGCTTAACGTATTCATCTACACCATTCTCTGAAATGTGACTCTTAATTCAATTTTTCAAAATACCGTTTGGAGGGCACGTTTCAAGTTATATTTTAAATAAAAAAATAAACCTAAATCACAATTAATACCGAAGTTATGACCTAATATGTGATGTGTGACTGACTGATATTAGTTTGTGACTGACTGACATTTCTGATTTAATTTAGAATTTCAAAATGCAAATATTACACAAATGTAACAAAATACAATGAAACTAGATAAACAACTTCGGTAACAGAAATTAATAAAGAACTGCAAATACGTTATCAATTCTACGAAAATTATTAAATTTAATTTTGCTGTAAAATAAATGTTAATTTAAATCAATAATGTAATTAAATTAACTCGCTTACCATGTGCCATTTTAAATTATATAAAATAAGGAAACTATTAAATACTTAATAACAAAGTGCCTTCTCTATTGTTAAATATGCCTACCAAAAATGTGTGTTTAATAAATAAATATATGTAATATATATATATAGTATATAGGCCTATGTAGCAACTGTCCACCGCTGTGATCTCGAGGTAGCATGCAGCCTTGTCACGCAGCGGGCCCGGGTTCGATCCCGGTCGGGACAGTTTTTCTGGGTGAGGTTTTTATCGGGGTTTTTCCTCACCTGTAAGACAAATGTCAGGAAAACTTTAAGATCAGAACGGTCCCCGAAATCATATGGCCATCTTCATCATAATATCATCATCATCATCCTTCACCGGTGTGGAAAGCAACGGGAAGCTATCACACCTACAATTCCCTAGTAAAGCTGCAAAGCGTAGCATGAAAATGCTATGATTGCAGTGAAAGACCTGCCCTCGGGCAGAATTACTATGGATGGATGGATATAGTAACTGATTACAATTTAGTCCGGCGCCATAGCCGAGTGGTTAAGGCAAGAAGCCTTGGCGCAGATCTATGGGACTTGCGCTGGTTCAAGTCCCCATGGGAGAAGATTTTCTCATTGAATTTCGGTTAGTATGGGACCGATGCCCACCCAGCATCATGTGGCATTTGGGTAGCTATAATAAGTAACGACTTCAGGTTGATAAGACCAACTGTAACGGCTGGGGGATCTGACATGCTGACCGCTTGTCACCCCTACACTGACTTATGATCGTCTACCTATGTGATTATAACACATGTGGGCGTGATGCAAGAAGTAGGTTGGTAGACCAAGGACCTTCTAGATCTTTCGCGCTTGGAGTGGAGTTTATTACAGTTTACCTGATGTAAGATTTAATATTTTTGATTTCTAGATTGAACCACTGAATAAAAACATTAAGCCTTGCAAGAATGTATACACATTCTTAATAAGTTACTTATTTATCAGAGTGCATGTACTTTCAAAACAAATTATCGTAAGTCGCATTAGTAAGCTGTAGTTAGTAAACAATTGCTGACGCAGTGAATTCTACTTTTAAACAACAATAAAAACATAACTCTAATTAGCCCGAGTTCTGATGACTCACATCATAACATCGATATATGAGATCGTTTCTCTCTCTAGTCTTCGCCCGCTAACTTGACCTGACTTGACCCATTAATAAAAATAATGTTTCCTGTCACGCATGAAGTCTCACGCTGTAACTGAATGGTTTGAGTCACGATGTCTCAATAGAGAGCACTGATTCGAGTCCCCATGAGAGAAGAAATTTTCTCATGGAATTTCGGCCACAATGGGATTGATGCCCGCCCAGAATCATGAAGAATTTGGGCAACTACAATATTTAGCGGTTGCGGTCGAGAAAACCAGCCATAACGGCTCGAGTATCCGACATGCTGACCACATGTCACTCTATATGTTGGTTAGATCATTGTCCACCTCTGTGATTGATATACTTGGATGTGAGATTAGCAGCCAAGGGCTTTCTAGGCCTGTTACGCCATTCAGTATTTTTTAACACACGAACTTATGAATTCGTTGCGCTTATTGTTTGACAGTTGTGCATACTCTATAACATACGGGTCCAACGCTTTAACGCTGTATACGCAATGAGTCTGTGATAGATGCAAGATATTCAAATTGTTTTTCTAAAAAAATCGTTTCCTTCTTCTATATTATTTTGTGACTCCAGTTATTTGGTTGGTTTTACAGCTCACGTTACATAATTCTGCACCATTTTGTATATTCTTTCCCGATTTTTCATACATCCGTGCCATCCTTTTACTTGGCCGCCAATCGCATCTACTGCCCCCTTTCCATGGTACGATTCAAAGAAGTTCCATTTTATGTCAAAATCCATATATGCATGTAAGCAGTGTCACATTGCTAAATGTATAGGCCTATTTATTTTACCAGCTGCTCCATCTCAAAATTGTTATCACCTCAAGTTTTGGTATAGTTCGAAAGGAACACTTTTCTATGGCAAATATCTATAGCATACTTGCTATGTGTCACATAACCTTACAATAGAACAAAGTATTTCTTCTGAACTTCTCTGTCACCTTCCATCTAAACTATGCAACAGCAGTTAATATTGAGATATGCTAATTTTTCCAATCAACTGCCTGGATTTCATTTTGTTCTTTGTAGGTATAATTTTCTGAGATATCGACAAGCTTACTTTACTGCAACCATTTTCCTGAATATATTTAAATGCTTCCGCTAACTGCCTTTTAGCTGAAATTGGTACAGAAAAAGGGTCAGTAAATATTTTATGGAACAGCTGAGCCGAACAGTATACTAGATTTCCTAAACCATGTTTATGTTAATCCTCAGTGGAGTGCAGCAAGCAACAGACTACACCATGAGTATTAGCATATATATGATAGGAAAAAAAGTCAGTCAGTCACGGGACACTAGCGGGAAAAATAATAACTTTACAAGAAAATGTGTCCAATACTTTTTTGTTAGTTGTGTACCGATAACGTAGAATCCAAGAGGAAATTATATTCCGTCAATTATTATGTTGTGTACAGTAATTTTTATACGTTTTCCGTGACTGACTGACCATAGCTTGCAGTTAACAATTATAGGACACATTTAAGGTATATAGAACATTAGAAGGCAATTAATATTATTACATTTACGACTAGGAAGGACTAAAGTATGGTTTAACAAAAGAGTTTGTAAAATAAAACGAATTAATACGACCAAATCATTAAACAACAAATTGGTAAAATTTTCCGTGTTTTTACAGGTTTGGAAAATTACAAGTTGTACCACTAATATTAGATTAAAATATTACATTTTTGGAACATTATCTTATAGAATCAGAAAATTTGATTCTTAAAGATATATATATTACGTCAAAATAAATTTCCTGCGTCAATTTCAAAATTTTCACCTCGGTATGACATATTCGTTGAATCGCTCTATAACAATAGTTAAGTATTATAGACTCTGACAAGGCCTGACATGTGGCAGGTTTTAAAAACTGAAAGAGAAGCACTGGAACTTATTGTAGGAAAAACGAAGGCAGCCAGTAGATAGGCCAAGAATGGGGCGTTAGAAAACATTAGTAATTGAGAGTACAACACCTATAGCAAGACTTAAATAAGGACACCTTAAAGTAACATACGGCAATAAGACATCCCAAAGTGTAACACATCACCACGTCATATATTTTAATGCATCAACACCTCTTCTGGTGCATCATTACCTATTATATATCATAGGGGCAGCATAATCCACTTTCCAGATGCCCCAACAGCAGAAGCGTGTTACATTAACGCCGTGCCAGGATAGAATACCAGAATGTCGAAAATTACATTGTGGTGGCGTTGAAGAAGAAAGTGCGATAGTATGTTTTCTCGTACTTACAGCATTGGCGACCTGATTGAAAATTCCAACGTCCTACTTTTCGGAGTTGCCAACCTAAATAACTATACTGTAATAGTACATATTACAAAACGCGTGTGGGAAGTAAAACCACTCCCTTTACGTATTCTACTTATAATGTATATAGAAAAATATATCCAAATATTAGTGTTAATATACAAATCACTGCATTTTAAATGAACATAACTCTATTTGCAAAAATATAAAACAATAAATGCGTACTTGCCGCCATATTATGACTGACTGGTGCCACGACCTGCTGTAGTTTCAACCAATAAAAATTGCCACGCGGTTATAATTAGTCAGTTGTTTATAATGAACGCTTATATTTCCAACAAAGGTGTTATTATTTTGCTATTATTTATTATTTTAGAAACACCATCGCCCAAAAAGTAATGTGCAACGCTCAAACCGAAGTGTTTACAGAATCTCGGATATTAAAAACCTCGCTATCGCTGGGGTTTAAATATTTCCTCGCTTCTGTAAAATCCACTTTACATCCTCGCATCGCAATATACTATGCTTTATCCTCTAAAAGCAACAAAATTGCCTCGTATTTTTTAGACATTTTAACACAATCCTCTTAATTCACAGCCTCATTTAGCGCTTTTCCTTATTCACTTACGTTCTAAAAATAATATTTTGTTTTTGGTAATCCCGATTTTCCCGAAGTAAAAGAACACGAAATTGTAATTATATTTTAGCAAAACAAATTTTGAAATATTATTCATGCCGCAACCACGAGACCGCGATGATATTGTTTATCGCGACGTCACAGCTTAGTATATTGAGCGTCTTTTCAATTATTACCTTTAAAAAAACGTAATAAAGAGTTCTATATGTAGTGCAGATTTAAGCAGGTCTATAGTGATACAGGTAGCAAGAACATTATTCATTTATTATGAATTTTACAAGTGATTTATTATGAATGTTTTGATTTACGCGAAATAAAACAAAAATATTTGTCATTTTTGTCAGGAACCTCTGGTGAATAGAGAAAATACAGGTTATGGAGGAGGAATATAATATAACGTACTCGGAGATCAGCGCCCCTAGCGTTAAACAAACTTAATGAGTATTTTATCTTTAGAATTTGCTGCATTAGCTTTTGTTTCATCTATTAACCCAATCAATTTGAGGAAGGTTACCCGCGGGCTCGGACGAAAAATATATCGTTGTTAGTTGTTAATTTTTCCGATTTAATTAATTTACACTTTTTCCATTGCAAGTGATATTATTTTTGCTACATGTCCGATATTTTGTACTATTCATAGTTTAAAATTGGATTAGATTCGTTGTTTCGTGTGGCAGAGTTTGAGTTGACAAACTCCTTTCAAAAGCCACGAGCTTGTGGACTGTGTGATGTGTGACTGGGAATTATAACAAAATACTCCAGTCGATTAAAATTATGTACACGAACACACGTATCACTTAAATGTACGTTTGTACATAATAGACTCACTGCGAAATTTAATAATTGTTAATTTTACGCATTTTAGCGGAGATGGCCGGCACGTGTAACCTTCACGGAGTCTGAGGGCTTGTGGCTGACGCATGCTATTATGTGCTTGCAGACAGAAGCTTTCAGACGTTTCTATACAACAAAAGAAATTAGCCACGCGAGAAATTGAGCGCGGAGGATATAAATTATATGAAACCCTTAAAAATAAAATATATAAAATTAACTAGAATATTACCCGTTTAAGGAGTAAGTGCAGTTGTTGACAGAGGGCACTGCAGTTGTGTTTATGCAGGAATAGAACACGTGACACTACTATCTATGAAGTGCAGAGGAGAATGGGACGTGGGACGCTGACAGTATGCACTGCCTTATATGACGTCACGTGTAGCAACTAATTCTTCCGCCTGCAGAGATATTAATAAGAATTAACCACACGCCCACGCACTGATCAGTCAAACAGGAATTAGTCGAATTAGTAAATTTGCAGGAAGTGCGATCAAATTTAAATAAATAAGGAAAAATTATTCATAATAGTAAAGACAAAAATAAACTAAAAATAGGGGCAAAATAATAAGAAATATAATTAGAAGTTAAAGGAAATGTTTGTTCCACAAATATTAATAATTTGCATAAATTCACAAAAAACAATAAAATAAAAAATAATGATTGCCTGAAAAAGAACACACAAAAAACAAAATTAGAATAGACAATTATGAGTAAAAAAAAGTCTGTAAATTCTTGATGCAAAGCTTTCAAATTTCAATTGTAAGTTCACAAAGTTAAGATATTTGCTCTGGATTTAAAAATTCGTAGGTTCAGAGACGGCCAGCTAATGTGAATTTTCAGGGCATAAAAATCCTTAGACTAGGTTCGTTCGGAAGCGAATTAAATAATTTGGTTCTCTTTCTACATTTATGGCACTCAAAAGAAGATCAAGCTTGAAAAACGAGACTTTTGAGCAATTTTATTTGTATTCAGATGCTAATGATCTTGGTTTTAAGAAGTAAGTTTATCTTAAAATACAAATAATATCATAACACTGATTTATTGATTTGGCCTTTCATCTATATTTTTCTCGACTATACATAATATTTTTCTTTCTTTTGTAGGAAATGTTTACGGAGACTGGCCTAACTATCAACCCCCAACTTGGAGGGTCAGTAAGCACTTGTTTAAGATTTTGATCTGTAGAAATGACACCTTCTAACATGTTTCTCCTACCAGTTGATCTCATTTCTACCATTTCTGATATTGGAAAGAAAACGTAATCTCCGCCATGATTAATTATTGCTTCTTTGTATGGTTCTCGTTCAAAGTTTGTTTTATCCAACGGGGGGGGCTGTTAATAGTTTTGTTACTTCTGGTCTTGAAAAACAGAAATCCTTTACCACTATTAAGATCGTTCAATCTCAAAGGGGTCAAATATTTTAGTAATTACGCAAAAACGTTGCATGTATGACTTAAAAATCCGTTCATTTGAACTACATAGTGAACGATGTTTAACATTCATTGTAACGAACAATTGTTTGTTGTTTCAGTCTTTTTAAACATGGCGCGATGAGGTTTAGTATATTTCAGTTTTACCCAATGTTTACACGCATACTTGCGGTTTGCTGAGGAATGTGGGAGTTAAGGCGGGCGAAGACCCCTATCATATAGCACTTCAAAATGCAAAAAACTATCCTAATTTTGAGCCGTGTACATCATTATATTCCTTTATCAGACATTAGTTAACACACATCGCCTCACTTCCTATACACAAATAGTGATATTTAAGTTATATATCGCATTAAAACATACGTCATGAATTCAAAAGCTAACAAATATAAATTCACATTAACCTTACTCCTTTTTGTATTGCGTTGGTTTATTAGAAAGATCCAGATTTCTGTTAGGTTTTTAATATTACACAAATCATTCAAATAGTGTATTTCTTTATATTAACTAACATTGGTCGAAAAATTGTAATAACTAACACTAACATCATATTGATCCTTCCTGCTTAACATTGGTTATTACGTCACATTGCAGTTAGATTTTTATATTGCTTCAATTAGAAAATATACTTAAAAATTTATTTTTCGCCTTCATAAATACAAAATATGAATGTGGAGGACAAACCATGGGAATGACGTAATAGTACGTCACGAATGTATATATATATATATATATATATATATATTTATTATTTTACTTTATTTGCTATTTTGTATCTAATAAATTGAATGTATGCACTTGAATCCAAACTGCAACTTGGAACGCTAGGATTTATTTTAGGTTATATCCCGCAGAAGATTATTTTGTCTAAGGCTAACATTTTCCTCCTGCCCATTGATCTCTCGTCTGCTATCCTTAGTTGGAAAGTCAAATGTTCTCTTCCGGCATTGATGCAGTTTGACACGTTCTTTGAGACTAATTAATTATTTTGTTTCTCGCCCAAGGATTGTCCAGTAAATGTAGCCCTACCACGGTACTTCTGATTTAGCTCCAAACACTCCCACTATCGTCAAGGTCATGGAACTCCTGATGATCCTAGATATATAGGGTGTAAGAGGACCTCACCGACAAAATGATAGGGATAATAGGCCATGCAGAGAGGATAATGTTTTGTGAAGGAACATATAGTCGCAAACACGTCGTTTATGAGTTATGTGCAGATGAAGGTGTTTAGACATAAGGGTCGGAATTGACTACAAACAATTATACACGAATAATGTTATTGAATAAATATGTTTTTACAATAAGTCTTCAAACAAAAATGTTTTGACGATGTCAATAAGAATCCTGTCATGATCGGCCGTACTGGCCGTACATTGTTACGACGATATCAAACATTCAGTGAGGCCACAGTGTCGACTACTTGAACACTTGTTGTAAAAAGATGTATTTTTCAAAAAAATGATATCTGTGCAATTGTTTGTTTTCAATTCCGACCCTTTTCGGTGAACACCTTCATATGCCGGTAACTCATAAACAACGTGTTTGCGACTATATGTTCCTTCACAAAAAATGATCTTCTCTGCACGGCCTATCATCTCTTTAATTTTGTCAGTTGGTCCTGTTACACCCTGTGTTTTTAGGATTGTTATTAATTAAACATTTTCTCTTTCTAACTTAACATTAGGTATGTTATGCCTTTGTTATATTGTGTTGTTCTTTGCTATCTTCATGATGTACCGGAGTCATAACTAAACACTCAGCTGGGCAAGTCATCTTGTACCTATTTAATGTTTATTTCTCGTTCACATTTATTTTCATTCGCCCAGCATAAAAATTGTGGTCCAATTGCGGTGCACAAAACAAAAGTTTAGGGTAAAATAAACAAAAATAGAGGATGACGTACTGTTTTAAATAACACTATAAACATCAGCTAGAACAGAAAAAATTCATTACATTTTCTGAACAAAAAGTCGAAAGCACGTTGCATAATTTGCTAAGGCATTACACTACAAGCCGGGAGGTTGCGAGTTCGATTCCAGATGAGGTCAGGCTTATTACCACTTGACGAAACTTTGTGATAGGATCATGTCACTGGGTTCTACTCAGCCTCTAAATTCAATGAATACTAGATATATTTTCTTGACTCTAACTGTCTATCACGCAGTACTAAAAACTCGGGAGATAAACAGTCTCCAATTGTCAGCCATAATCTCCTAATTTTTTCAATAGCTCTCTGAGACTTGTAATAAGATCGTTTTACACCTTCACAAATATATAACTTGGTGCGATGAGTGCTTTCCACCAGATAACTTTACACACTCACTTCTTTCAAGATGTTTCGTGATGTTTTATGAAATTTGTTGTGTTAACTTTTACATTAAACTAGACCTAAATCATTATGTTGATCTACCGAAATAACTAACTTATGTAGTGTATAATATTGTAGTCTGAGTGTCGTGTATTAACTTGCAAAACATAGAGAATTATTAAAGGAGAAAAATCAATAAGATCGATATTATAAATAAGTTAATGAACAAACAAGCAATAGACGGAAGAAAATCATTAATGGGGAAATTTCCGTGTAATAATTTATACAGGAATCGAAAAATCCAACGACCTAATGCATCGTGTCTTGTGATAGGTCCACGATACTTCAAATTTCTATGTAGAAGAAATTTTTCTCATGGAATATTGGTTAGTAGGAGTTCGGTGCCCTTACGAAAACGCCCAGATGGTAGACCAATAATGAGGTGGGAGAATAACGATCATAATTTGAGGGAAGTAGATTATACAGATGATGTTTGGAAGACATTTGCTCAGGATAGGAATGTATGCAGAGCTTATTTCCGCGCGACCATAAACCTACGAGTTGGATAGAGCCAGTGAGTTAATTAGTTAGGAGATCGGTGTCCATCCAGATACGTACGTTGTATAATTCAGGAGGTTGGAAGCAAAAGTGCAAGTTTTGCAGTATTGAGAATATGTTGTAAAGTTGAAGTTTTATAAGAAAATCATAGATAATTCAAAATGATAACTGCGGGTGATGCGTGTTTTCCCCCAGATAACTCCAAATAGGCATTTTTGCTTTTACACACTCACATTTTCAAGAAAAAAAGTCACACGCCTTTGTTTCTAATTGCCTCGAATAGAAGGATTTTTTTTACTGGTGGAAAAGTGAGGTTCCTGGAATGTTCCTTGTACCCTTCATTTGAACATGATAACTTATGTAATTGAATATTTACCTGATAGAGGAAGATCGATACATACATTTCCGCGGTATATGTCGATAGATGAAACACTTCTGAATTACATCTGTCAAATAATATATTTTAAAATTTAATTTGTAAAAATAGTTTTCATTTAAACATTTAGTGACGTTGCTTCGTTACGATACAATTTATTACATCAACATTATTGTTATCGCATAGTAAAGAAGGACATTTTTAAATCATTTTTTGCACGATAATGAGTTCTGTGGTACTTACAGGAATGGTGACCTTGATTGAAATTTCAGTTTCCTATATTTCGGTGTAGCCAACCCATAAATAACTAAATAACTGTGCTGTAATATTACAAATTACCTACCTAGAGCTTGATGTAAAACCACTGCCCTTTTTTGTACGCTATGTATAGAATGTTTATGCAATGTATATACAAAAATATATCGATTAGGTGGTGAGAATATATATTATACCAAACAATTCACAGCATTTTAAATTAACAGAGTTTTATTTGAAACAATATAAAACAATAAATTCCTACTTGCCGTCATTTTATGCCTGATTGGTGTCACGGTCTACTGTAGTCTCAACTAAATTATTTTCGGCATTTACCGTACGTACATTGGTCAGACTGCTAACGTCAGTCAGTTGTTTATAATGAACGAATATTTCCAACAAAGATGCTATTATTTTACTATTATTGATCATTATGAAAACATCATCGAGCAAAAAATATATATAACATACGTTTGTGAAATGTTTTACAGAATCTCGGAAATTAAAAATCTTGCTATCGCTCTGATTTTAATAATTTTCTCGCTTCTGTAAAAACCACTTTTCAACCTCGCATTGTAATTTAATATTGTGAAATTTATGTGTCTTTAATAAAATTATTTATTGCACGTTGGGTAAAAACTCCATATCGATTTAGGAATCAAATTACAAAAAGTTTCCTCAAGTTTAAATAATCTTAAGCACAGTTTCATTTTTAAAAAAGTAACATTATGTTACAATGTCTGTTAATATGACATTGAGAATGCAACATGCATACGAGTAAATCATTTTCTTGTTATTTTCCTTCTTCTTAGACGTGAAATCGATCTTGCTAGACTAAAGCTTATCATGCTCGCTTCGGGGTTTAAAGTTCACGGGAACAAACCCTGCCGGCGTTTATGGAATTAGGACGTAAAAATCGTAAGTATATGTTCCTTCGGGAAGGACTAGAAACCAGTGTCACGTGTCTGGATTTACGGCACGTAACATAACATCAAGCTTGTAAGAAGAGGTCAGGTTGGTGCTTTCTCCCCTAGATTATAAATGCGACACTGATTAGTTTAGCTTTCAAAGGGTGTCGTTGATTATTAATTAGGACACAACACTGATTGAACGTATTGGTTTGTTTAAAATTTTCTCCCGTGTGAGAGTCGCCTTTTCTACGGCTAAAGTGTTCCTCCCACCCGTTGATCTCTCTTCCACCATTTCTAACGCTGAAAAGTCAAAATTTCTCTTCCGGCATTGATGTTATTTGATATTCTGTTCTGAATTATTTCTATGTGTGATTTCTCCAATCAAGGGGTGAGCTAATAGTAACTATGTAACTATACAATTGCTAGTTTATTTGCTATGGACTTGGAAAACACAAATATCGACACCAGCATCGACATGGAATTCCTGTTGGGTTCCAATATTTCTTATGAACTAACTAACTCACTACTTAACAGTGTTTCGCGTACATATAACTCGGAGAATAATATATTTTAGTGAAGTTAGAGATGGCAAGTGTCCCTGTGATGGCAATAAGATGCATTTACAGAATTTAACCTGTGTTAATTTATTTCTTCGCATCATTCCTGTTTTTAATTATTGTTCCTCTATATTTGAAATCCGCTACTTCTTCAAAATTTCAAACATTTTCATTACCTGTCAATTTTATAATGTTGGTTGGATATAGAATCATTGTACACGAAAAACGTAATACAAGATGCCAAAGTGTTTTCAATTTATTACAATATTTTATTTATGTAGTGGCATCTTTAATATCTACGATAAATTGTGCCCAAACTAAATTCTGATAGGTGGAAAAAAGGTTTATCCTAAGCCAATATTTTTCTAGCATAAAGTTCTTTAACGTGCCACAAATAAAGACAGGAGACCCTCGTCATTTGATCGTTTTGAATGTGGCAATAGGCAGTGCTCTTAAGTCCCGAAGATTAACGGATCCCGGCGGTTTTGAAACAGTTCAACTATTATAAAATTTTGATCGACTGAAGGAAAAGTAGGAGATGAAATCAAGGGACAAAGAGGAAACATTTGTTCTAGTTATATTAATCTTGCAACCTAAATGTTAAATTATCTATAACCTTTGCTTAATGTCTTCTTCTTACGAGGACAAAGCAGTACCTGTGAAAACACAAGAAGGTGACTCCACGAGGAAAAGGTGCTATTAAATACTGAGAGCTATACGCTTCGTTGGGTTACTTTTTGGTAAACATACTGCGTTTTTTCTATATATAGGCCTAATGTAAACAAATACATTAAAATACTCCTTTTCTCTTCCTTTATTTTCATTCGTTTTTTAATGTACACATGAAGATATATTTCTTACCAAGTAATTTCATATAAATATATTCTTGTACACTTCATTTGGTGTTATGTTTTCTGGAATATGCATAAAAACATATGCTGGTAGTCCGACAGGTGAAAAGCAAAGTATAGCTGATCAAGTGAGAAACAAATTATTTCGAATTAACAGCTCTGCAATAGCATCTTGTTGATAACAATCATACTGTAAGCTAATCTCACTGACACAAAGTGGCAAAACAATGCAATTCCTCGTATGAAAACCAACTTTCGTTTTTTGGTTGCTGATTACGTTGTCTTGAACCAGCTGTTTCACGAGTGATCTTGTGCCATTTCACAATACTATAATTGGTGATGCAGTTTCTTTAGCTTCAATACATGCAAAAGCATATATCGGGCTGATTTAATGAATTTAATAAATCTGCAATAAAGTTTACACTTCGATGTTGTGTTTATTTTACCTGGTAACATATTCTGTATCCGCGCATTTACATTTATTTGTAGCTCGTTCATACGCCCATTCTTCCTTCAGGTAGTTGTAGCTCGTTCATACGCCCATTCTTCCTTCAGGTAGTTGTAGCTCGTTCATACGCCCATTCTTCCTTCAGGTAGTTGTTGCTCGTTCATACGCCCATTCTTCCTTCAGGTAGTTGTAGCTCGTCCATACGCCCATTCTTCCTTCAGGTAGTTGTAGCTCGTTCATACGCCCATTCTTCCTTCAGGTAGTTGTAGCTCGTTCATACGCCCATTCTTCCTTCAGGTAGTTGTAGCTCGTTCATACGCCCATTCTTCCTTCAGGTAGTTGTAGCTCGTTCATACGCCCATTCTTCCTTCAGGTAGTTGTAGCTCGTTCATACGCCCATTCTTCCTTCAGGTAGTTGTAGCTCGTTCATACGCCCATTCTTCCTTCAGGTAGTTGTAGCTCGTTCATACGCCCATTCTTCCTTCAGGTAGTTGTAGCTCGTTCATATGCCCATTCTTCCTTCAGGTAGTTGTAGCTCGTTCATACGCCCATTCTTCCTTCAGGTAGTTGTAGCTCGTTCATACGCCCATTCTTTCTTCAGGTAGTTACTTTTTTATAAACGGAAACAGTACTTCATTAAGTTTTTCTTCCCTTCCTACCGCGTTGTAAAATTCTTCTCTTAAAATTAGTTTACAGAGAGCGAATCCAGTGTATAAATACCAGTTCCAATTTCGAAAGTAATTTCGGCAAAGCTTGTGTTCTCATATCTCATGTTTCATTATTGCACTCATATTTTCTCTTAAATAAATCTTTTCAACGTGATACCATATATTAATAGGCTCAAAGATGTTTTTATTTTATTTATGTTAAACCTAGAATTACCTGTCGAAAACCTCCTGACAGGAGTAATTAAACTGCTACTATTATCTTCGTCTTCTTCCGAAAATCGTACAATGTTTGATCTAGCGGTTCCAGTGATTTTCTATGTGTTACTGTACCTTCAACCCATAAAATTACACAGTATCGCACGCAGTGGCGTTACGTAGCAGATTGGAAACTCTTGTTCGGTTAAAGTAAACCTTAATTTGAGAGCGGAATGCGTCGTTTTCCCTCCCTACAGTGGGTGCAATTTCTGATAATGCCAGAACTAATGCAATGTTTTTACACTCCAATATTTTAGCTCAAGCCAAATTAATTTGTAATGAAATGATTTACCAGTGACCTCGGATGAATGAAAATGAAATAATCCCCCTCTCCATCTGTTTACGATCCTGTGGAATAGAGTAAGCTGTATTTTAACACATCTGTCACACTACCGGAGCCAATGGGAGACTCGCGGTTACTACAACACCACGGTTAGTTATAAGGTGAAACATATTTCCATTACGTAAAATTAGGAATGTTATTAAAAATATATAACTTTAGTATAAATGGGATGTGTCGAATAGCAATAAAAATGATGACATAGTAACTTACATTACGGAGCAACGCCACTGAATGCGCAATTGAAAATTAACTTTGTTATTTGATATTAACGGAATATTTACATTTCACAGATTACATTCAAAGCTGATTCTTCCATCAATTTACATTCTGAAATTTGTAGAACGAACAATGATCAAGATTTCCTTTATAAGGTAAATATTAAATACATTTAGGAACAGCATATTTAATCATGTATTAAATGCTGAAAATATATCACAAATTACACTGTACACATTTGAAAGCTAATTGATAAGTCTTTATGGCAAATTGAAATATACATTTTGAAACGTTTTCTTTAATATATTTTAGACAAGATTTTTGTTATTGTAATTGAAATCAGTGCAATCAGTCTTGTTATTTTCAACCAATACTTAGTAAAAATAAATATAACATTTTCTATCTAAACCGAGATTTCAATCTTGACGCGCTGGCGCACTAAGAGTTTCTGTTATTTAAGCAATCCAGGAGCAGACACAAATCGCTCTCCATTCGAAATAACTGTGTAACTATAGTAGTGAACCACTATAGTACTACAGAGTACAGTAGGGTTTCATCCATTAAAAACAAATTATTATGTTTTATTGCGTGTCATATTAGCTAATGTGCTCAGTCTTGCTTTTCACATACAATTGTTAATATACATTAACATATATTTCTCTTTAATCGAGATTTGAACCTTATATATCCAGCTATATGAACTGCCGTTCCTACTAATTCACTATTTGAAATGTCTGTGTAACACTGGTTTCCTTCTGTTAAAAATACATTATAATGGAGTTTACTCCGTGCTAATTATAAACATTACATTTAAATTAATGTCTTGAGGTGTTCTGTTTTAATATAACAATTAATGAAATTCAAAAGAAAAATATATGCCTAAAAACAGATTAGAAACCAAGTTCTCTTGGTTTGCGAGTGGCGCACTAACAGAAGAACTTTACATTCCACACATATTCATCAAGTTATTTAACAACACGTTTTCAAAATTTATCAGCTCATCACAATTTAGGAATAAGATCACAACACTCTCTTTACTTTTGATACCAAATCTTACACAATATCTATGACTAGAGCATGGAACTCACTTCCCAGTCACGTCAATCGCTATCATTACTTAAATACAAATTAACTGATATCTTAAGTTCAACACAATGAAAACATTAACTGCATAACAACTATATAGAGCATTCCATTAATAATCATCTAGGATGCTCCTTACTTTATTTTATATAATTTTAATTTTATTGTATTCTATGTTTTTGTTACTGTTAGCTAGTATTAGATCACATCATCATTGTATTTTGTTTAGTCTGTATTTTAATAATATCTTAAAATTGTAATATGTACGTAATTTTTGTATAATTCTACTATTCGCTGGTTAAGTGGAAGAGAAGGCTTTATGGCCTTAACTCTGCCAGCTAAAATAAAGCATTAATAATAATAATAATAATAATAATAATAATAATAATAATAAAATAATTATTGATATTATTATTATTTATTTTATTTATTTATATACAGAGTTTTAATATTTACACATCTTTCTGTGCCTAAAGTTTTATTTTTCTATTATTATTATTATTATTATTATTATTATTATTATTATTATTATTATTATTATTATTATTATTATTATTATTATTATCATTATCATTATTATTATTATTATCATTATAAAATATATTATTATCATTATTATTATCATTATTATTATCATTATTATTATTATCATCATTATTATTATCATTATTATTATTATTATCATTATTATTATTATTATATATACAGTATGAGCAATTAAATTGGAATGGGCATTGTACGACGAATGCGAGAAGAAAGATTACCCAGGAAAACATTGGAATGGTGTCCACCTGGAAGAAGGAGGAGAAGAAGACCTCGAAAATCTGGATGTAGGAAATAAAGAGCAATAGGACTGGAGGACATGGATTGGATGGAGAGAGACGAGTGTAGAAGAAAAATAAAACTTTAGGCACAGAAAGATATGTAAACATTACAATTCTGTATATAAATAAATAAATAAATAAATAATAATAATAATAATAATAATAATAATAATAATATTATTATTATTATTATTATTATTATTATTATTATTATTATTATGCTACAAAGAGAGTTCAGGAGTTGACACAAATCTTGTTCTGTTAGAAATTCCTATGTAACCCGATTACTGAACTTGTATACACATTACAACAGGGACGCTTCTGTTAAGAAGGCGTTATGATGGATTTTATTCCATACCTTATTATACAGGGTGTTTCAGAATAATTATTACAGACTTCTGGGGATTGTAGAGGGGACTAAAGAGATAATGTTTTAATGAGGAGCCCATGTCCGGAAATGTACCATTTCGATGCAAAACAAGGTTGAAAATCGAAACACAAAAGGCTGACAACGTTAGTCTTTTGTTTCAGAATAAGTATTACAGTCTTCCAAGGGTCGGAAGATTTTCTTGCACGAATTCTGGCTACAGCATAAATTATTGAAGACGCACCAGGTCTTGTCCCTCCATGGTATCTTTACCTTGTCGTGGTGGAGTGGCTTGCGTGCTTAAATGATCCTGAGAGCTATGCCGGCGGTAGCATTGCTGCCGATAGGGTTACCCATGCCGGACTGGTCGAAGGTGATAAGCCAGACGAAAAAAGTACCTTGGGCGAAAGAGTGACGATCTTTCACCGTAAAAATACAACCGTCAAGAAATGCGGACATGGGTTCATCTGGGGTAAAATTTTCCGGAGGTCAAATAGTCCCCCATTCGGTTCTCCGGGCGGGGACTACTTCAGGGAACCCATGCCAAAGGCTCAAACACAGGGACATGTTCCTAGGAACATGGAATGTTAGGACTTTATACAATAGCGGGGCACTAGAGATATTAACGCAGGAATTGGATAAATCGCCCTTGGATATAGTCGCTTTACAGGAAGTTAGGTGGCCAGGAGAAGGTAGTCAGGAATCAGGAAGCTTTGCATTATACTATGGGGGTGCAGAAAGACCTGCATTTGGAACGGGTTTTTTAGTCAGAAGGAGGATCCTATCCGCTATCCGAGATATTAAATTTGTTAGTGATAGGATATCATACATAATTCTAAAGGGTAAACGACATGATTTTATAATTGTAAATGTACATGCCCCCACAGAAGATAAAGATGACAAGATCAAGGATGAGTTCTATGAAGAATTAGAATGCTTATTTGATACCCTTTCACGATATCATATGAAAATTGTCTTAGGAGATTTTAATGCAAAAGTGGGGCGGGAAGATATATTCAAACCAACAATAGGCAAATTCAGTCTTCATGAAGATAGTAACGACAACGGGGTTAGATTAGTCACATTTGCCACATCAAAGAATCTCATTGTTAAGAGCACAACATTTCAGCATAAGGATATTCATAAATACACCTGGACGTCCCCAGATGGAGAAACTCGGAACCAGATAGATCATGTATTAGTGGATAAACGCTGGCACAGTAGCATCATTGATGTTAGATCAGTTAGAGGGACAGACTGCAATTCGGATCATCATCTGGTCAGAGTGAAAATCAGACAACGGCTATCGCTTATGAGAGGAACGAACGCTAAAGATGATTCTGTAAAATATGAATTAAAAAACTTGAAAAATGATGAAATGCGGCAAGAATACCAAATCAAAATAGCTAATAGATTTGAAGTACTGGAATCTTCAGATGACAATGTGGCAAACGAAGAAGAAACTGATATAAATAAAGAATGGGAGGCTATAAGAGATACTATTAAATTGTCAGCATCAGAAAGCATTGGTTGTTTAAAAAAGAGGCAAAACAAGAAATGGTTTGATGAGGAATGTGCCGACATTGTAAAGAAAAGAAAGCTAGCAAAAATGAAATGGTTACACGAGCCAAATGAGGTAAATTTAGAGCAATTGGGTAGTGTTAGAAGGGAAACCACCAAGTTACTAAAGAGTAAAAAGAGGGAATATTTGAGAGAGAAGATTAATGATCTTGAAATGAATGCAAAAAATAGTAACATTAGAGAATTATATCAGGGAATTAGGATAGAGAAGAAGGGGTTTCAGGCTAGAACAAACATAATTCGGAATGAAAATGGGGATATGATTGCAGATTCTAGGAGTATATTAAATAGATGGAAAGGTTACTTTAATCAGCTATTAAATGTACATACAGAACAGGACATTGAGGAGGATAAGTTACAGACAGCAGAAATGCTAGTCGCAGAGCCAAGTGCATTAGAGGTTGAAATGGCGATTGAAAAATTGAAGATGTATAAAGCATCAGGTTCAGATGAGATCCCAGCAGAACTGATAAAATCAGGGGGAGAAAAATTGATGGACAAGATACGCTGGTTGCTTAGTATGATTTGGGAAAAAGAAGCTCTTCCAGATGAATGGAAGGAATCAATTATCTTACCAATTTATAAGAAAGGAGATAAAACTGATTGCAACAACTACAGGGGCATCTCATTACTTTCAACTTCGTACAAAATTCTAACAAATATATTAGTAAGCAGACTTACTCCCTATATTGATGACATTCTAGGAGATCATCAATGTGCATTTAGAAGAAACAGGTCTACAACAGATCAGATTTTCAGTATAAGACAGATTTTAGAGAAGAAATGGGAATATAATGGTACTGTACATCAACTATATGTAGACTTCAAAAAAGCATATGATTCAATTAAGAGGGAGAAGTTATATAGTATCCTGCTGGAGTTCGGAATTCCTAAAAAGTTGGTTAGACTTATACGAATGTGTCTAAATGGCTCAAAGAGTAGGGTGCGTGTAGGCAAACAGTTTTCAGACACTTTTGAAATCCAGAATGGGTTGAAGCAAGGAGATGCACTATCTCCTCTACTATTTAATTTTGTACTAGAGCATGCCATTAAATCTTTAGAGAATGAGGAAGGCTTACAACTCAATGGTATTAATAAGCTGTTAGTTTATGCTGATGATGTAGTACTACTGGCCGATAGCGAGGAGATACTAAAGGCCAACAACGCACACACTATTGAGTAACACTACGAAATTAGGACTGGAAGTAAATATCAGTAAAACTAAATATATGGTCACACGTAGAAATTCAGTATATAATGGAAATGGACAGCTAATGACAAATGAGGGAAATTTTCAGGAAGTGGCTGAATTCAAATACCTAGGAACAATAATCACAAATAGGAATGAGATGCACAAAGAAATTAAACATAGGCTCAATTCTGGAAATGCTTGCTATTATGCATTGCAGAGACTTTTGATGTCCCAACTCCTTTCAAAAAACGTTAAGCTGAAAATATATAAAACTATTATTCTACCAGTTATATTATATGGGTGCGAAACATGGACTCTTACTTTAAGGGAGGAAAGGAGATTACGAGTATTTGAGAATAAAGTTCTTAGGAAAATTTTTGGACCAAAGAGAGATGAACAGACAGGTGAATGGAGAAGACTACATAACAATGAACTACATGGTCTTTATAGGAAGCCAGATATAATAAGAACAGTTAAGTCTCGTAGACTGCGATGGGCAGGACATGTTGCACGTATGGGGAATGAAAGACGTGCATGGAAGCTTCTTGTAGGAAAGCCAGAGGGAAAACGCCCAGTTGGTAGGCCAAGAATGAGGTGGGAGAACAACATTAACTATGATTTGAGGGAAGTAGATTATACAGAGAATGATTGGAAAGCATTAGCTCAGGATAGGGATGTATGGAGAGCTTATGTCCGCGCGGCCATGAACCTTCGGGTTCGATAGTGCCAGTGAGTAAGTGAGTAAGCACCAGGTCTTGTGCGGCGTGTGTATCTGTCGCAGGTACACTTTGTGCAAGGTACATTATGGTCACCACGTGGAACCACACTTGTAGTACTTATTCTAAATTACATAACACATGGCATCAGCCCGTTGTGTTTTGATATTCAAACCTATTTTACATCGAAATGTTACATTTCGGGATATGAGTTTTTATCAAAACTTTATCTACTAAGTTCCCTCAACAAACCCCAGGAAGTGTGTAATATTATTCTGAAACACCCTGTAGATGTTACGTTGCAACTAACGTATTGAGACATTTTCCTCACGTGCAATAGCTAATACAATTAAAGATAATTTATTCTGCCTAAAAATAAAAGTACATCCCTTATCTCTAGCATTACACGCTGGTGCACTAACCTGTTGCGCTACTTAGGCAGACACAAATCGTTTTCTATTCTACGTCCCCGTGTAACCGTATTAACCGACTTCTATTCACATTATAATAAGTCGTTTCTATTGAGAAGATAATGTAACGGGATTTAATGCATGCGGTGTCAGATAATTATAAATATTGAAATTAATGTAGTCGGGCTACTTCTATAATGCATAAGTAGCACAATTGGTTAATGCGAGAACCCGTAAAGCTGGAGATTTTCTGTTCAAATCCAAGCGTAGAAAATTTATTTTATTATTTATTGGTATTAACTATTAATGGGAATGCAACATCAAGTTTGTAATTAGCTGACATGACATGGCATAACGTGCTGCTAGCAGTAGCGACCCTGTTGTAATGTGAACACAAGTCACACGGGGATTTCAAATAGAGAGATATTTTTATGTTTGCTCCTTGATTGCCTAACTAACAGATATGATTAGTGTGCAACGTAAAGCAGGAGGTCAAGTGTTGAAGTCCAATTCAGGCAGATATTTTTGTTGTTGAATTAACTACTGCAGCGATCAGAAAACCTAAATACATTAACTTGAATATCGGCTGTCAGTAGGCGAGAGATGCCTCGGCGCAGACCACACGACTTCCGCTGGTTTCAGTCTCCACGGGGGAACACATTTTCTCATGGAATTCCGGCCAGTATGGGACTGGTTCTCACCCAGCATCGTGTGACATTTGGTTAACTGCAATAAGTAGCAGGTATAACGGCTCGGGAATCCAATATGCTGAATACATGTCACCCATACACTGGGTAATTAACACATATGGATGTGAGGACAGAAGTCGGCAGGTAGTCCAAGAGCCTTCTAGGCCTTTCGCGCCTTGCATTTTTTTTATAATTAGCTGATACAACACGGACTAATTTCTATTATAATGTACTAAGTGATATTTTGGTAATATTAATAGGAGTTCATTAATACAGTCACATCTCAAGAACGCAATTTAGCCTCTCACCTTACAGGTACTTTTACGTGACACATACCACCCGGGCACCACCTGCCAGGAGAGGAATTTTAACTGTGGAACACCCGCGTACTTTTTGACTATATAACAACATGGAGCGACTCCCCGAATGAGTGATCAGCTCACTGTCCTCTGATACAACACACAACACACACACACACACACACACTAAACATTAGGAACATAATCCTTGACTAATTGTAATATCCGTGTGTTTTCTTTTTTGTTTTACGTTTTATTATTACCAAACATTACTTTATTGTAACGGACTGTCAACAGCACGTACAGCTTACTGCCCATACGACCCATATTTGTAAATAACGTTGTATGTATCTTACTTTTAGTCTAATAAAGTCCAACTACTACCGCTGCTACTAAACATGGCTTGTATGGTGATGATGTTTATAATGCTGGCTGGATGATGTTCGGGAACTGTTTGATCCCTAAAGTCTCCCGACGTTTGTGTTACGGGGATTTCAAATTGAGGAACATATATGCCTGGTGCTTGTTTGTCCGTGTAACAAGATTGGTTAGTGCGGTAGAGCGTAAATATTGAGATCTGTGGTTCAAATACAAGTAGCTTTATGGAGATTCCCTTCTCTTTATCTTTATCTTGTTATTCTGTTTTATCCTTCACCGTTCTTTAAACATTGAACCCCATGACGAGTCAGGTCTGCAAGGCTCTTGGTCTGTCAGACGAGTCCCCTAGCTGTTAGAGACACTACGCAGTGTAGATAACCAAACTACTCACGATTTGTAGTGGACATCAGTCATACCGGGGGAATTTCTTGCTTGAGAAAATTATTTTTCCGATGCGACTGGAGTCAGCGCACGTCCCGTTCCTCTTATGTATTCTAAATTGTGTTAGCAAATGTAGGGTTTTCTGTTTATTGGAATTATTTATATTCGTAATCTTGTTTACTTTTAATAATTCTGAATATTTTTTACCCCAAATTTGTTTTTAGTCTTTAACATTATGTTTATTATGTGACATGTTTTAACAAATGAAGAGTATCTGTTAGGTCCAGTTAGTTATAGAGTTAATAAAACAGTTAAATTTTATAAAATATTATGACATCTCTAGAACAAATGACGATTTAAGGTACAACCGTGTTTCTAGAATTATCTTAAAAAAATACATATATATCTCATAGATTTTTAAACTGTAAACAATTAACCGTCCCCAGCCGTTTGATGAAGTGATTCCTGGAACCACAGGCGATCATGATAACCAGTCCTCAGTGAATACCGATTATAGAGCTTAGGAAAGTTAGAAGGAGAATAAGAAAAATATTACATAGAACAAAATGTTGTTGTAATTGTACGCACATTAAATGGAAGTTATAAAATTATATCACATTATATTGTAATGTATCTTTTCCAACCACAGCATTGCTATTATGAAACAGTCGAAAATATGCTACATATGTTATTTATCCTGATACTGCGCTTTCTTCGATAAGTTAGGTTCAATTGATTTTCTAATTAAAATACAAATTTCATTACAATATCTATAAAATTCATTCTATTGCTAAGCGATAACGAAAATGATGACGTAGCAATTATTGTAACGTTACGAAGCAGTGCCACGGAATGTAAAATAACATTTTAATTCAATTTAATTAAATGTTATTATTTCGCAGAATAATAAACTCATTTATGTTTCAACTTATTTTTACATGGACAAATGGACGAACACTTCCTTCATGTAAATATTGAATGCGTTTTCGAACACATTTATCATCGTTAATTTGCTAGTTAATATGTACTAATATGTTCTAAATATACATTTGTTAAGGATAACTAATTGAAATTAAGGATAACTCTCAAATTATGAATATTTTATTTTCCATTCTGATGTTCACTTTTAAAATTCAAGCTCTTCATTTTTTACTCTTAACTACACTCCACGGCGCGTAGCTTCCGGGTACCAACTTGTAACATTTTATCTAGCTCACGATAATTGAGATATATTAAGTTTCGATAAAACATCGATACATTTTGAATCTAATTTAAGATAAAACTAACAAATATTTATTAAACCTTCTGAAACCTCTGTAACAACATGAACGTCTTTCTCGAGATATCAGAGGGAAAGCTCACATAACTACAAGTTTTCTCACGGCAGATGATAAAAGGTGATCTTACTATCGGAGTTGAGACTCTTGGTATATTCGAGGTTAAGGCTCGCGTCTTTCTAGCAAATCTGCACGTGACATCAGATGGTTTGGGGACCCTGTTTTACGGCCTTAAAATTCTACATACATAAGGACTTTATTAAACTAAAAGTAAGATACATACAATGTTATTTACAAATATGTATCGCACGGGCAGTAAGCCGTACGTGCTGTTGACAGTCCGTTACAATAAGTTGATATTTAAAAACAAAACAAAAAAGAAAACATAATAATATTACAATTAGATATCAATACAATTACATTATACAGCTATGTAGAATTATTAAGAATTAATGGTATTGCAATTTTTTAACATATTTATTTTCTTCTATATAATTGTTGTTCTTATTTTCCGCGTTTTGTCCAGAAATCTACCCACGTTTATCCAATTTTCTGGGTTTACCAGTAACTCGTAGCATGCCAATCTTCCACGATTTGAATTTAGAAATCTTTCCGGTAATAACTGATGCCTCCAATATTCTAAATCGTTACATTTTTATAATATATGTATCTCGTCTTCAAAGCTCCCACACATTGGAAATATTCGCATATCGTGATCGTCGCTAATTTATAAAAATTTCCATGCCCCTAACATGAACCAAGCAAGCCCTGATCTGTCTTTAAATACTAGACTGATTATGTAAGATTATTTTACCCAAACTTGTTTTAGGTGCGTTTTCCCGCGCATTAGGCCACAATATTTTGTCGGTTCATATCTAAGTACCGCCTTATAATTTTTCTCCACACATTCTTGCTATTTTCATTCTCTTTTTCCCATACCCAACGCATCCCAATCTTTTGGAGTTCTCTCTTAACCTCGTCAGCCCAGAATTTCCCATTTGCGTTCCTAATTTGGTGGTCATAACAAATTGCTCTGAGCATTGTTTGTTCACCTTGGATTAGCCGCAACCAGTATTTGAGTACAAGCATTGTGCAGTTTATGTCGTCCTGAAATGACCCAAATTCATATAAAACTCTACAGTTAGAAACGGCCTCACTACGTCCTGTAATATATTTTAGAAAATGCGTATATACCTTATTTAGTATTTCCGTTCTTTGAAAACCCTAAACCTCACTACCATAGTGCAATACTGGCCTCCCAATCGCTCCATACATTTTTTCTAACGTACTAACTGGAATATCGGGCATTCTACCCAGAATACTGAGAATACTATTAAGTTGTCCCCTCCCTTTGAATAATGCTATATCAATATGTTTCTACCAATTTCCGTTCATTTTCAACGTCGTACCAAGATATTCAAGATGTTTCACGTTTTGAAGTGTTTGATCCCTGTGTTTCCATTCCTCTGCTCTACCATAAACCGTCCCATAAGAACATGCATCTGCTATACATTCCGTTTTGATGCCGAGTGGATTCTCAGGAACATGTAAGTAAATAAATATATAAGCAAAGTTGTAATAGTATTGATCGCATCGGGTATTGAAAACTGCGACTTTTTGATGTGTACTACGTATCAATAAGCTTCCTCATATTTTTTTGAGGAAGTTTTATTTAACACATACTTCATATTGCAGCTGAAGTTTTTAGTTATATTTATACAAACATTTATTCACACTTCTTTCTTTTTTACCATATTGTTTGTATACCACAACAGGACTTGATGGGTGGACGACAGGTACACAGTGACTGGCCTCGCTCGATCCGTACAGGACTTGATGGGTGGACGACAGGTACACAGTGACTGGCCTCGCTGGATCCGTACAGGACTTGATGGGTGGACGACAGGTACACAGTGACTGGCCTCGCTGGATCCATTGTTTGTATAGCACAACAGGACTTGATGGGTGGACGACAGGTACACAGTGACTGGCCTCGCTGGATCCATTGTTTGTATAGGACAACAGGACTTCATGGGTGGACGACAGGTACACAGTGACTGGCCTCGCTGGATCCATTGTTTGTATACCACAACAGGACTTGATGGGTGGACGACAGGTACACAGTGACTGGCCTCGCTGGATCCATTGTTTGTATAGGACAACAGGACTTGATGGGTGGACGACAGGTACACAGTGACTGGCCTCGCTGGATCCATTGTGTGTATAGGACAACAGGACTTGATGGGTGGACGACAGGTACACAGTGACTGGCCTCGCTGGATCCATTGTTTGTATAGGACAATAGGACTTGATGGGTGGACGACAGGTACTCAGTGAATGGCCTCGCTGGATCCATTGTTTGTATAGGACAACAGGACTTGATGGGTGGACGACAGGTACACAGTGACTGGCCTCGCTGGATCCATTGTTTGTATAGGACAACAGGACTTGATGGGTGGACGACAGGTACACAGTGACTGGCCTCGCTGGATCCATTGTTTGTATAGAACAACAGGACTTGATGGGTGGACGACAGGTACACAGTGACTGGCCTCGCTGGATCCGTACAGGACTTGATGGGTGGACGACAGGAACACAGTGACTGGCCTCGCTGGATCCGTACAGGACTTGATGGGTGGACGACAGGTACACAGTGACTGGCCTCGCTGGATCCGTACAGGACTTGATGGGTGGACGACAGGTACACAGTGACTGGCCTCGCTGTATCCGTACAGGACTTGATGGGTGGACGACAGGTACACAGTGACTGGCCTCGCTGGATCCGTACAGGACTTGATGGGTGGACGACAGGTACACAGTGACTGGCCTCGCTGGATCCGTACAGGACTTGATGGGTGGACGACAGGTACACAGTGACTGGCCTCGCTGGATCCGTACAGGACTTGATGGGTGGACGACAGGTACACAGTGACTGGCCTCGCTGGATCCGTACAGGACTTGATGGGTGGACGACAGGTACACAGTGACGGCCCTCGCTGGATCCGTACAGGACTTGATGGGTGGACGAGAGGTACACAGTGACGGGCCTCGCTGGATCCGTACAGGACTTGATGGGTGGACGACAGGTACACACTGACTGGCCTCGCTGGATCCGTACAGGACTTGATGGGTGGACGGCAGGTACACAGTGACTGGCCTCGCTGGATCCGTACAGGACTTGATGGGTGGTCGACAGGTACACAGTGACTGGCCTCGCTGGATCCGTACAGGACTTGATGGGTGGACGATAGGTACACAGTGACTGGCCTCGCTGGATCCGTACAGGACTTGATGGGTGGACGACAGGTACACAGTGACTGGCCTCGCTGGATCCGTACAGGACTTGATGGGTGGACGACAGGAACACAGTGACGGGCCTCGCTGGATCCGTACAGGACTTGATGGGTGGACGACAGGTACACAGTGACGGGCCCCGCTGGATCCGTACAGGACTTGATGGGTGGACGACAGGAACACAGTGACGGGCCTCGCTGGATCCGTACAGGACTTGATGGGTGGACGACAGGTACACAGTGACTGGCCTCGCTGGATCCGTACAGGACTTGATGGGTGGACGACAGGTACACAGTGACTGGCCTCGCTGGATCCGTACAGCACTTGATGGGTGGATGACAGGTACACAGTGACTGGCCTCGCTGGATCCGTACAGGACTTGATGGGTGGACGACAGGAACACAGTGACGGGCCTCGCTGGATCCTTACAGGACTTGATGGGTGGACGACAGGTACACAGTGACGGGCCTCGCTGGATCCGTACAGGACTTGATGGGTGGACGACATGAACACAGTGACGGGCCTCGCTGGATCCATACAGGATTTTATGGGTGGACGACAGGAACACAGTGACGGGCCTCGCTGGATCCGTGCAGGACTTGATGGGTGGACGACAGGTACACAGTGACTGGCCTCGCTGGATCCGTACAGGACTTGATGGGTGGACGACAGGTACACAGTGACTGGCCTCGCTGGATCCGTACAGGACTTAATGGGTGGACGACAGGTACACAGTGACTGGCCTCGCTGGATCCGTACAGGACTTGATGGGTGGACGACAGGTACAAAGTGACTGCCCTCGCTGGATCCGTACAGGACTTGATGGGTGGACGACAGGTACACAGTGACTGGCCTCGCTGGATCCGTACAGGACTTGATGGGTGGACGACAGGTACACAGTGACGGGCCTCGCTGGATCCGTACAGGAGTTGATGGGTGGACGACAGGTACACAGTGACTGGCCTCGCTGGATCCGTACAGGACTTGATGGGTGGACGACAGGTACACAGTGACTGGCCTCGCTGGATCCGTACAGGACTTGATGGGTGGACGACAGGTACACAGTGACTGGCCTCGCTGGATCCGTACAGGACTTGATGGGTGGACGACAGGTACACAGTGACTGGCCTCGCTGGATCCGTACAGGACTTAATGGGTGGACGACAGGTACACACTGACTGGCCTCGCTGGATCCGTACAGGACTTGATGGGTGGACGACAGTTACACAGTGACTGGTCTCGCTGGATCCGTACAGGACTTGATGGGTGGACGACAGGAACACAGTGACTGGCCTCGCTGGATCCGTACAGGACTTGATGGGTGGACGACAGGTACACAGTGACGGGCCTCGCTGGATCCGTACAGGACTTGATGGGTGGACGACAGGAACACAGTGACTGGCCTTGCTGGATCCGTACAGGACTTGATGGGTGGACGACAGGTACACAGTGACTGGCCTCGCTGGATCCGTACAGGACTTGATGGGTGGACGACAGGTACACAGTGACTGGCCTCGCTGGATCCGTACAGGACTTGATGGGTGGACGACAGGTACACAGTGACGGGCCTCGCTGGATCCGTACAGGACTTGATGGGTGGACGACAGGTACACAGTGACTGGCCTCGCTGGATCCGTACAGGACTTGATGGGTGGACGACAGGTACACAGTGACTGGCCTCGCTGGATCCGTACTGGACTGGATGGGTGGACGACAGGTACACAGTGACTGGCCTCGCTGGATCCGTATAGGACTTGATGGGTGGACGACAGGTACACAGTGACTGGCCTCGCTGGATCCGTACAGGACTTGATGGGTGGACGACAGGTACACAGTGACTGGCCTCGCTGGATCCGTACAGGACTTGATGGGTGGACGACAGGTACACAGTGACGGGCCTCGCTGGATCCGTACAGGACTTGATGGGTGGACGACAGGTACACAGTGACTGGCCTCGCTGGATCCGTACAGGACTTGATGGGTGGACGACAGGTACACAGTGACTGGCCTCGCTGGATCCGTACAGGACTTGATGGGTGGACGACAGGTACACAGTGACTGGCCTCGCTGGATCCGTACAGGACTTGATGGGTGGACGACAGGTACACAGTGACTGGCCTCGCTGGATCCGTACAGGACTTGATGGGTGGACACAGAGACTGGCCTCGCTGGATCCGCATAGGACTTGATGGGTGGATGACAGGTACACAGTGACTGGCCTCGCTGGATCCGTAATTTTCAAATACCAGCGCCAAACGTCAAGGATAGCGACACACGAACACAAAATAAGTAATTGCCAGATGTAAGTTCGACAGAAGAATCGTTGAATAAATAATAATTATGAGATATATTTGCATGAGTTTGATGTTGGAGAAGTTGTTTGCATGTTTCAAAGATTAATATAAAATTATGGAATATTCACCTGAAAGGTCCGTCTCCTCAACTTAATTAATCATTTAACAGTAGCGCTTTCGGGACTTGTCCCATCATCGGCAGGATTCAAAACTGGTGTTTCACTGAAGATCTGGTAGAGGGGGTTGCATGTATTGGGTTCGTTTTCGTTTATCAGGCTGTCGTTGTGAGCTGCTTTCTGATTTCCATCTCTTCGAGTACGTTTATCTTCGCTGGATTATTTTCTCTGTGCATTACTGTTAGGGTGATTTCAATATTTAACATGCGATGTTCTTCATGGATAACGTGTTTTGCATAGCTTGATTTCCCTTCTGCGTGAATGAAGTCTCGAAAATGTTCTTTGAATCTGATGTTAAAACTCCTGTTTGTCCTTCCTATATAAAATTTGTTGCAGTCCTTACATATCAGTTTATAAACTCCTTTGCTGTTGAAAATGTTATTTTCTTCAATGTTATTGTTTATTATGTTGTTTAATTTGTTATTGGTTCTGTATGCTATTTTTACGTTTTTATCGGTTTTCTTTAGTGCATTGGCTAATTTTGTCGTTTCTTTTCCTGTGTATGTAAGTGTTATCCATGTTTTCTTGTTGTTGTCGTCAGATTCTTTTTCTAGTTTAGTTATGTTGGTTATGTTGTTCTTCCTTTTTTATTTTTTTAAGAACTTATCTATGAATTCTTCATTATAGCCATTGGTTTTTGCCATATACTTAATGTAGTTGAGTTCTTGGATAAAATTGTCTTTGCTTAATGGGAGTTTCAACATTCTACTGACTAAGCTATTAAATGTACTAATTTTCTGTTGAAAGGGGTGTGTAGAATTTTTGTTTATGGCCAGAGCATTGTTTGTGGGTTTCCGGTAGATACCGATTTTTAGTTTATTGTTGTGTAGATTTTTGGTTATAGACAAATCTAAGTAGTTTGTGCTGTTATTAACTTCTATTTCTTCGGTGAAAGTGATTTTTTTCATGCATGTTGTTTAAGTCTTGTAGTATTTCTTTTTCTTTTCTGTTTTCATTTTCATATATTACTAGTACATCATCGACATGTCGTGTTATTAGTTTTATGTTGAATTTGTGTATTAGTTCCTCAAAGTGTTTATTTTCCAGTTCTTGTAGGAATATTTCTGCCATTATTCCAGATGTAGGACTCCCCATCTGGATCCCGTATTCTTGAATAAATAGTTCATTGTTAAATTGGAAGTAATTTTGCTTTATTGGTGTTGTTATTAATTTGTTTAACTGATTGATATAGTTATCTTCAGGTTTACTGTCTGTTAGTTTTTGTTTTATTATGTTTGCTGTTTCGTTTATCGGGATATTTGTGTAGAGGTTTTTTATGTCGAATGACGTCATTTAAGATTCCTATTGATTTCTAATTGCTGTAGTTTGTCTGCTAGTTCAAATGAGTTCTTAATTGTGTAACGATTTTCAAATTTGACATCGTTTTTCATTTTCTGAGCGACTAATTTGGAAATTTTATAGTTAGGAGCATTCATGCAATTAACAACAGGTCTTATGGGAATGATGTTTCAGAGACACAAAATACTAAACTACAAAAATAACCAGCAATTTTATGCTAGAGATCAGATGAGTTGAAGACCCATATTATTGTTCGTATGTCACATTGTATAACTGTACCTATGTTAGAATTAACTAGAAAACTACAACTACAAAAGTGGGGATAAGATTAAGATATGATTAAATCAAAATTTATAGAAATGTATGTCACAAGTACTGAGTAGTGGTGAAAGTAAAGAACAACATCTGAGAAAAAGGGAGAAACGCAAAAAGAAACCATCCCTTGATCAGATTCTTCCACAACCAACCCCACATGAAGTCGTGAACTAGGATCCAACAAATCAAGGACGTGTGCTAACTACTTGCGTCACAGAAGAGCTTAAACCAGAAGCTGTGTTGTTATTTTCAAGCTGTCTTATACGTAAATACTTAACAGAAACCAGACAAAACACAATCCATCAATGTCGGAGGAGACATTTTAATTATCCAATAATGGAAATGGTGTAAGAGAGATTAAGATGTAGTATGAACCTAGATAAGATACAGGAGGGACCCGCTTCCTCCTACAAGTTGGGAGCTGAATGTTAGCCCAGTCTTCATTAATAAATTCCTCAAATATGTATCTTCAGACAAACATAATTCATAAGCGTTCAATCAAGTTATGCTATTATTCATTAATGATGCGTTATTACATCTGAGATTGTTATTGTTGAAATTCAGAACCAGACGAGTTGAGCGGATAGTTTTATTGTTGAGGTACTTTTACGTGTCATAAATCTAGACGAGCGGCCAAAGTCTTCAGTTTTTATCCGCATGAACCGATATTGAGGACTATTTTCCGACCAGTTTTGGAACTGTGAACTAAGATCGACAACAGAAATTAAGAAGGAGAACATATGAAACGTTCGCTGTAATTACTCTCCTGTCTACAAACAGTAACGCTACGCTATGCATATTTTTTAAAGAAAAAGTGATGCTCATGATTATGAATATTGAAACTAGATTTCAACGGTGAAAACGACATTTCATTTGCTATTAATCGATACGAGGCTTTTTCTCTATGTACCATTTAGCCTAATGTATTTATTAAAGAAAAATTATATATTTAAAATATTTGTATGAGATGCATTTTGCTGCATAGCGATAACAAGAATGAAGTAAAACTCTTAACGTTTCGAAGCAACGCTACCGATTGTAAAATTGAAACATAAAAAGAAATCTGAAAACATTATTAAAATGTTAATATATTACAGATTAATTTTAAAACTGTTTCATACATATTAATAATAATAATACTATAGCTAGTAATAATGTTTCATTTATATACAGGTTTTTAATGTTTACACATCTTTCTGTGCCTAATGAAATTATTATAATATAATAGTAATAATATTGAGATAATAATAAGTTAATACATGCACATTACACGCGAAGGTAATATTCCAAACAAAGTTAAAGCAAATATGGATTTAAATTATTTTAAATGATTCTAAAGTGCAGCAGACCATGATTTTATTTGGTAGGGAATTCCAGTTGCCAGAAGTGGAGATTATATATGACATGGAGTGAACGGATATCTTATTTTGCGGTATGTTAAGCAAGGGTTTATGGTGTGATTGGCTTTTGAATTATGCTTGGAGTAGAGGTTCAGGAAGAAGAGAGGCTAAATAATTTATAGTTGAAGTGTGTAGAAGAAAGATAGCAAGAATGAAGTTTTTAAACGAGCCAAATGAGGCAAATTTAGAGCAATTGGGTAATTTTAGACGGGAAACCACCATACTACTAAAGAGTAAAAAGAGGGAATTTATGAGAGAGAAGATTAATGATCTTGAAATGAATGCAAAAAAAAAGGAACATTAGAGAAACTATATCAGGGAATTAGGATAGGGAAGAAAGGGTTTCAGGCTAGAACAAACATAATTCGGAATGAAAATGGGGATACGATTGCAGATTCCAGGAGTATATTAAACAGATGGAAAACTTACTTTAATCAGCTATTAAATGTACACACAGAACAGGACATTGAGGAGGATAAGTTACAGACTGCAGAAATGTTAGTCGCAGAAATAAGTGCATTAGAGGTTGATATGGCGATTAAAAAATTGAAGATGTATAAAGCATCAGGTTCAGATGAGACCCCAGCAGAATTGATAAAATCAGGGGGAGAAAAATTGATGGACAAGATAAGTCCGTTGCTTAATATGATTTGGGAAAAAGAAGCTCTTCCACATGAATGGAAGGAATCTATTATCGTACCAGTTTATAAAAAAAGGAGATAAAACTGATTGCAATAACTATAGGGGCATCTCATTACATCCAACTTCGTACAAAATTCTAACAAATATATTAGTAAGCAGACTTACTCCCTATATTGATGACATTCTAGATCATCATTGTGCATTTAGAAGAAACAGGTCTACAAGAGATCAGACTTTTAGTATAAGACAAATTTTAGAAAATAAATGGGAATATAATGGTACTGTACATCAACTATATGTTGACTTAAAAAAAACATATGATTCAATTAAGAGGGAGAAGTTATATAGTATCCTGCTGGAGTTCGGAATTCCTAAAAAGTTAGTTAGACTCATACGAATGTGTCTAAATGGCACAAAGAGTAGGGTGCGTGTAGGCAAACAGTTTTCTGACACTTTTGAAATCCAGAAAAGGTTGAAGCAAGGAGATGCACTATCTTCTCTACTATTCAATTTTGTACTAGAGCATGCCATTAAATCTTTAGAGAATGAGGAAGGCTTACAACTCAATGGTATTAATAAGCTGTTAGTTTATGCTGATGATGTAGTACTATTGGCCGATAGCGAGGAGACATTAAAGGACAACACGCACACACTATTGAGTAAAAGGACAACACACACACACACTATTGAATAACACTAAGGAATTAGGACTGGAAGTAAATATGGTCACATGTAGAAATGCATTATGTAATGGAAATGGACAGCTAATGACAAATGAGGGAATTTTGAGGAAGTGGCTGAATTCAAATACCTAGGAACAATAATCACAAATAGGAATGAGATGCATAAAGATTTAAACATAGGCTCAATTCTGGAAATGCGTGCTATTATGCATTGAAGAGACTTCTGATGTCCCAGCTCCTTTGAAAAAACGTTATCCTGAAAATATATAAAACTATTATTCTACCAGTTACATTATATTGGTGTGAAACATGGACTCTTACTTTAAGGGAGGAAATGAGATTACGAGGTTTTGAAAATAAAGTTCTTAGGTAAATTTTTGGACCAAAGAGAGATGTACAGACAGGTGAATGGAGAAAACTACATAATAATTAACTACATGGTATTTATAACAAGCCAGATATAATAAGAACAGTTAAGTCTCGTAGACTGCGATGGGCAGGACATGTTGCGCGTATGGGGAATGAAAGATGTGCATGGAAGCTTCTTGTAGGAAAGTCAGAGGGAAAACTCACAGTTGGCAGACCGTAAATGAGGTGGGAGAACAACATTATCTATGAACTTAGGGAAGTAGATTATACAGGGAATGATTGGAAAGCATTAGCTCACAATGGGGATGTATGGAGAGCTTATGTCCGTGCAGCCATTAACCTACATGTACGATAGTGCCAGTGAGGAATTAAGTAATTAAGAGTATTTAGAAAGTCCCGCGCCGTAGCCGAGCGGTTAAGGTAGGAAGCCTTGGCGCAGAGCTACGGGACTTGCGCTGGTTCGAGTCTCCATGCGGGAAGAAATTTTCTCATGGTATTTCGGCCAGTATGGGACCGGTGCCCAACCAGCATCGTGAGGCAATTGGGTAGCTACAATAAGTAGCGGCTCCAGGTTGAGGAACCAGCTATAACGGCTGGGGGACTCGACATGCTAACCGCATGTCACCCCAACTCTGGCTGTTGATCATCTACCTCTGTGATTGACCCATGTGGATGTGAAGGGCTAGCAGCCGGCTGGTAAAAGGGCAACCGCTGAAAAGTGGAAAGACCCTCAATCAATCGGAAAAGAGTGTTTAGAATCTTAAATAGAAATACTGGCAGTGTGATGTTCTTCACCCTTTGAGATGGAATCATGAAAATTATTGGAAAAATAGGGAAATGTGATCATTTTTCGGACTTTTTTTATGAATCTGATGTACATATTATGAACACGCTGCAGTTTATCTGGTAACTACCACATACGTCGCGTCGGTTAATAGAACCTCGCAGAAGTCAGGATTCAGCATCACTAAAGTATGGACTAAAATGCTTTTAAAAGCTGTAGACAGAAAGTTCATGAGACGCTGTAGGGAAGGCAAGATAAGGAATATCTTTCTAGATGTTTGTTTGATGTGGGTGTTCCAATTTATATCAGATTGCAGATACAATCCAAAGTTTTTAACCACGTTGATATTTGGAATGTGTATATTATATAACATATAGCCGGCATGTCGCTATTCTTTAAGGAGCAATTTATATTATCAATTTACACAGCAAATACAACTGGGTGAACGAATGGAGGAGGCTGTCTGAATCAGGTAAATATTGTTTTTACAACGCGCTGTTGAAGCGGGTCTCAAATTATCAACTTTTAATTCTTATAAGGCATTAGCTTGTGGATTTGTCACGTGATATCTGGAGTAATCATTTTCCAAATACGTTGATACTATAAGAATTTATCTGTCGTACTTTCTATGCGATAGAAGTTCAGACGGGATGTAGGTGGCCTGAGCAGATATATAAATATGTTTAACTAAGTTTTCTTGGGTTTGCTGCCTCTTGGAATATAACAATATAATGTATGTATACCACTTCTTTTCAGACAACATTTACCAATCTGTTCTGGAATTAAGCCTCCGGTATAGTAAATTATTTCATTGGAATAAACTAAATTCCATGTGGAGTCATTGATCTTATCATGGGCAAACGCAGGGATAATTCCATTTAAGAAAAAAATTCCTATGCTTTGACCGGGAATCGAACCCGTGACCTCCTGAACAGTAGTCAGTAACGTATTATTTAATATAGTATATTAAATTGATTACACGTTGAATGTCAATTTACCTAAAATATAAATTTGCGTCACCTATTCGAAGATTAAATATTGGTCATGATTATATAAACAGGGTCCCAAGAGAAAAGTAGATGGAATTTGTTATTTAAATCTTTATGGGAACTTTTCACCCTGTACAATTAGCCTTAATGTACTTATTTAGTCCACCGCTATCATCTCGAGGTAGCGTGCTGCCTTGTCATGCATCGGGTCCGGGTTCGATCCCCGCTCGGGACAGTTTTTCTGGGTGAGGTTTTCATCGGGGTTTTTCCTCATCTGTAAGACAAATGTCCAAGCCCAAACGGTCCCCGAAATCATATGGACATCGTCATTCTTCGGACAGTATTACTATGGATGGATGGATGTACTTACTTAAACATGTATATTCAATAAAACGTTTATACAAAATGTGTCTTGTAGCGTCGCGACAACAAGAATGATGACATATTGTTATAACGGTACTAAGCAACGCCACTGCTTGCTAAATTTAGAAGTATATTTTTATTTTAGAATGTTTAATTGATAGATTTTTTTCAGTTTCATTTCTAAAATACTTTATATATCTGAGTTTGTCGGACGAAGAAATGAAAAATTGTACGATCTGAAAGATCAATAGAACGTGACAAGATATGAATATGAGGACCTTGTTTAGACACCCGAGCATGTGACCATTATTCCATCAATATTGACTACAGGGTGACAGGGGAGGTGAATTAAAATAAAAATGAACAACACCTCATCTATCAGGTAAATAACGAATACAATTTTGAAAAACCAGATTTACCATAAATTAAATTGATATTATTGTAACAACTGATAAAATCAGGGGGAGAAAAATTGATGGACAGGATACCTCAGTTACTTTGTATGATTTGGGAAAAAGAACCTCTTCCAAATGAATAGAAAGAATCGATTATCGTAAAAATGTATAAAGAAAAAGGGGATACAACTGATTGCAGGTACTACAGGGACATCTCATTACTCTCAATGGAGTACAAAATCCAAACAAACACATTAGTAAGCAGGCTTACGTCCTATATTTATGACATTCTAGGAGATCATCAATGTGTATTTAGAAGAAACAGGTCTACAACAGATCAGATTTTTAGTATAAGAGAATTAAAAAAAGAAAAGAAATGGGGATATAATAGAACTGTACATCAAGTGTACTCGTTTGTAGACTTCAAAAAGGCATACGATTCAGTTAAGAGGGAGAACGTTTGCGTAGTATCCTTCTGGAGTTTGAAATTGATAAAAAGTTAAACTTACACGAATGTGTCTAAATGACACATAGAGTAGGGTGCATGTTGGCATACGGTTTTCGGATAAGCCTACTTTAGAAATTCATAATGGGTTAAAGCAAGGAGATATACTTTCTCCTCTAGTATTCAATTTTGTATTAGAGCTTGCCATCAGATCGTTGGAGAATGAAGAAGGTCTAAAACTCAATGACATTAATAGGCTGTTAGTTTATGATGATGATGTATTATTTAGCGATAGCGAGGAGATACTAAGTACCAACACACACCCTCCATTGAGTAACACAAAGAAACTGGGATTGGTAGTAAATATCAATAAACTAAATATATTCTCACACATAGGGATCTACTTTATTGATGTGTAATATTATTTTGTTGATGTTGGACACTTAAACCCATAAAAATTGATTTAAAAAAATGGTGTGTGTATGTTCTGCTAATTTGTACTTTTTTTTGCTTTTTTTTTCATCTTTCCGTAACTAGTATATATTTTTTTTTTCCATATTTTGGTAAAATTTTCTCTGAAACTATGAAAGATAGGATAACAATTTTTTCGCATGGATATGCAGTTTGAAGAGATCTATAATAATATGGTAAATTCATCTTTGTGATATCCATAGTGTTTAAAATTTTAAAAAATGTGCAAAATATTTAACAAAAAATATACTTTGAATTTTTTTAAAAATTAAATCACAATCCTCATCTGAACACAAGCAAACATTATTATTGTCAAATGAACTATGGACAATAACATAGTAAGTTTTGGATACAATTGGATAAGTAGTTTTGGAGAAACGTGTACCGAGAGAAGACGGATTTTTATTTTCTTTTTTACATTTTAATCATGATCCTACCCATGAAGAAATATGTCTTAAACGTTAACCAGAGTATCATTATCTTCAGGAAGACGTGTTTAATTACTGACATAATGTTGCTACACATAGCTTAAGAACAAGCTGAAAAAAATATTTTTTGAATATTGCACATTTTGATGCCAAATTACATGGAAATTAGTACAGGGTGCCCTTAAAGGTGGACATGATATCGTCACTCATTTTCGTCAAACTGTAATAGAGAGAATCAGAGGTGAATTTGGAGATCGTCAACATAAGTGATAACAATAGTGTTTTAGTACAGTTGGTAAATCATTGATGTAGATTGAGAAGATAAGAGGTCCGAAAACACTGCCCTGGGGGAGTCCCGCTTGCACTTTGCGTCAAGACGAAGATCTAGCATTTAATGAAACGTATTGTAAGACGTCCGTGCAGGTATGAGACGAACCAGGTTGCAACGCTGTCAGACAGGTGTAGGTGTTTGAGCATTATCATAAGTAAGTCGTGTTCTACTGTGTCAAAAGCTTTTCTGAAGTCAAATAAGGTTAAACGAGTAAATTCGCTTCTGCTCATGGCTTCACGAATATCATCAGTAATTTTAACAGAGATGTGGTTGTACTATAACCAGATGTAAAGCCGGATTGATAAGGATCAAGGAGGTAATTTGCTTGGATATATTCAGTCAGTTGCTTATGTACAATTTGTCCCAGTTCTTTAGATAATGTCGGAAGGATGCTAATCGGTCGGAAGTCATTGCAGTTAGTAGGTTTACTTATTTTGGGTATAGGCCGAACCCTAGACTATTTCCATAAAGTAAGGAAGGTAGACGTAATAAGGGAAGCATTAAAAATACGAGACACTCTGGATAGTATAATGTCAATAATTTTAGTATTAAAATGCTGATGTCTATTCCTTGTGCATTGCATTAAATCATCTTGAGTGTTTTTGACATCTGTGAGCGAAATGTCGTAGAAGTAAAATGTCTCTTTCTGTATAGGGGGATGAGGATAAGTCTTCAAGAATGTCTATTTTAGTCTTGTTGTCTAAAGGTATCAAGAGTATTGAGGTAAAATGTTCTTTAAAGCATCTACTGAAGTATCTACAGAGATTCATCAGTCCAAGTCCCATTGTACGGAAATTTCGCCAAGTGTCCCTCGCACTTATTTCAGATCCGATTATACCGTGGCGTGTCGTATTTTCGAATTGCGTATAGTTTGTGGTGGTTGTGTTTTTAAGTTATTTGTACCGTTGACAGTTCTCGTCATTTAGTGTCCGTCTGTATGTGCGGTACGCTTTGTCTCGTTATGAGATAATTTCACGTATTGAGTCATTCATCCAGGGAACAGGGGGAAGGCTCATGTCAGCCATATACGTAGTTGTAGTGACAGTATATTAAATGTCTCTACTTTCTCTCATCAACTGATCAAATATTCCACATTGTGAACTAAGGTAGTTCTAAAGCGTCTGATTTTAGTTTAGTATTCTCTATGTTTTGTATCTTTCTGTAGGCAATCAATTTAGAGCGTATTATAGGATATTAGAGTGAGTATTCTGCGAATGCAATGTCATCAGCAGATATACCGGGAGCAGGAATGTGTTCATATGTCAGTAGTTTCTGTGGATGTGTAGTCGCTATTAAGCCCAGTAGTGTGTTAGTGTGATGTGTGGCAGAGAGAGAGGAACAATGATCATATTAAAGCTGTGGAATATATTTTTAACTTGTATGGCTGGTGAGTCAGTCTGAAGAAGATTTGTATTAAAATCGCTCTGAGACATGTTCATAATGAGACAATGAGTCGTTGAGAGCGTTTTCTAGATATGAAAGATGCCCTATTTTATGAGGTTTGTACACAATACATAAGACATATTTTTAAGACTTACTTGAATTTCTACGAAAAGAACTCGGGGCGAGCGGAGTATACAGAAGGGGACTGGGGGCGGGGCAATTCCAGGATGGAGTTCATTTAAAATATAGACACAAACCACCTCCATCTCGTTTATCTATTTGCTATTTCTGAGCACTGTGTATCCGTACAAATGAACAATAGAGGAAAGAATGGAAGGGTAACTACGTCAGCTCTCCAGACAACTTCAAAATAGAAGATAAGACGATATATGTATGGCAAGAGCACTGAATTGTGGTGAAAAGAATGTTTAACATTTCAGAAAATGTGAGATATCCTGAAAGAGATCAATCCTGGATCCCATTCTTCCACAACCAACTCCACGTGGAGACAAAGAGTCGTGACCTAGGGTGCTAAAAATGGAGAACGGGTGTTAACCACTTCCGCCACGAAAAAGCTTAAACCAAAAGTAGTATTGCTATTTTCAATGCCCGTTATCCAGAAATACCTTGTGACAGATGGCAGATTAAACATCCAAAATATGTCTGCCTTCATATATAAATCAGCGATAACAGGACCGTTAAATCACAGCTAATAAATATGGTTAGTTTTTATAGAATATGATTACTTTAGGTCTGCTTTTAGATATCAAATTACTTTGGAGTAGTTTAGAGTAATTGAATTAGGTTGATCAAGATGGCGAAAGAAGTTGGAACACGAGTTGAACGTGCTCTTAAATTCATAGGAGACATCGCGGTAACAGACGGCTACCTGAAAAAGGATATCAAAGACGAGATATACAATGCGGTAAGTGAAATAAAAAACTGTTATACTACAATGAAATTCATTATAGTAGAACTCACGAGTGAAAATATAAAGCTTCAAAACGAGGTTAGAATGATACAAACAGACACGGAGAGACGAAACGACAGCTGCAGAGAGAGACAACTAGCGATATCTGTGACCACATTCAGGAAACTACCGGCGCTAGCGGTACCAAGCCTCTACCGACGACTCACCGGCAGGAGATCACGACAGCTCAGTAGATACAAACAAGAACTATCAGACGACACCCATCCAACTAATGCATAAATCATGCTCAGATAGCGAGTTAGAAGATAAAATATTGAACAAAATATCCCTGAAAATAGAACTCATGATGGAAGAATTCACAACTAAAATCACAAACATCATAAAAAAGAGAACCAAAACAGAAAAGCCAGAAACCACACCACTACGCAGCACAGAACAGGTAGAACAGGCATTCAACCCACAGGCAGTAGATCCCGAACTGCGGGCAACTTCGAACCCCGACGCTGATACAGCATCAGAGGAAATGACCACGCAGGACAGCGAAAAAGTCAACCAACAACCTTGGATAGAAGTAGTCAGACGTAATCGTAGAAAGGATGAAAATAACGAAGCCCATCCAAAAAGACTAACTGCAATCCAGAAGGGCACCGCGCTAGCTAGCACATTAAAAGCAGCGGAGAAAAATATATGGATTTACCATGGCAGGCTCAGCAGTGAAACTTCAGTAGATGACATAACCAATTACATCAAAGAAAAAGGCATCGATAAAGTAACCGATTGTGAGATGCTTAACACAAGAGGAAGCAATAGCGCGTCTAAAGTGGGAGTTCGATTCAAATATCAAGACAAGATATTCAATACAGACTTCTGGGCAGAATGCGTTACTTTTCGCTCCTTTCGGATCCGATTATAACGACCTGAACTGTATCCTCTGGAACGTTGAAGTTCTGCACTCTATAATGGAAAACCCAGAAATGTTCCTACTGGATCAAGACGTGCTATTACTTACAGTAACCTTCCTCCTAGAGCTCGTTCAACTAGAGTGCTACTACGCAATCCACGCATTAGTACAACCCGGACAGGAGGGCAGACCCTCAGGTGGAGCCTCATGTTTCTACAGACCAACTTTAGGAGAAGTGAGTCCATAAGTATACGGAATAAGAACAAAAACACAGCGCTCGCCGAGTTTCAGAATTTCACAGTTATCGGAATGTACATCAGACCTTCCACATCAACAGAAGCTGTAATAGACACTATCCTCCTGGCAATATATCGTGCGAAACCGACTCCCCAATAATACTCGCTGGTTACGTCAACTGCCGAAGAGACAAGCCAGACAGCAAAGCCACAGCAGTATTCGAGACACTTGAGGAAGAAGACTTCCATCTAGCCAACAACGACATAATACCAACATATATATATATCATACAACGGCTCCAGAATGATAGACCTTATCTTCTACAGTGGGCAAGAGATGACAATAAAACAGGTGGAACATATATGGACACTTCTACGGTAACACGTCGCAGTAAAGACAACTATTACAACAGATAAGCAAAAAGCGGAAACCCCGGAAAAGCGTTGGACGCCGCGTCGAATCAATACAGAACTTCTTCAGAGAAAATTAAAAACACTAATCAAGCAAGAACGCATGCGCTAGATCTCATCAAAACAGCTCTTCTATCGTCCACAGAAAGAAAACCTTGGAAAAGGAAAAGGAGACTCTGGTTCAATACAGAATACTTCAAACAAAGGAAAGCTGCACTAACGATACTACACTCATGGAGAGAGATTAACACAGAGGATAGACTAAAGGAATCCACACAAGAGAGGAAAAGATACAGAAACCTAATAATAGAAAAGAGGTTACAATTTGACAAAAAGAATGTACTCGAAACCATAACGGAAGCGGAGATGTCCCCACACAGGATCCTAGAAACAAGAAGATGCAAGTCACACTCTCAAATTCCAATGAAAACATGGGAAGAACACTTTTCCAAGATATTACAAAAGGTCCTAATATCCTAAGAACGATTAACTGAAACAGCGGAAGAAGCATTGATACCAATATCAACGGAGGAAATCTGGCACGTCTTCCAAGGATGCAAACGAAGAAAAGTTGCAGGACCCGACAACCTAACAAAGGAAGTCCTAATGGACTCTCAACCAGTAACTCTCGAAACCTGGACGGCGATGATCAACAAATGCATTGACTTTAGCATCGTGCCAGGGAAGTTCTTGAATTCAATTATATAGGCTGCAATGTTTCATACCAAGTTTCAAATGACTTAGAACACAATTTATTCAATTAACTGGCACAATGAAACGAACTACATTCAGGAAAGTGAGAAAAGAATGTATATTAAACTATACACTTCATTAGAACTATCTACATTTTTATACGGTTGAGAAACCTGGATCTTAACCACATCCCATAGGAGGGGAATTGAAGCAGCAGAGATGACATTACTTAGATACTCTCTTATTGACAATAAAATAAACTAAATATCGATAATATATTACATATTATTGACGAATACCGGTCAAACTGGCATTTACATTTACAACGCATGCAACCATCAAGAATTCCATTACAGTCATATAGATACAGACCACAGGATAAATGAAGAATTGGAAGACCAAGGAAGCGATGGAGAGAACTGCTATAAATTCTGGACACGGAACGGGTCACGTGGTTCAATCCCTGAAGCTCGTCATGTTGATCTAGTTTTTTCTGGAGGTTTGAAGGATTCAGGTAATTTCGTGAAAGTATTAAAGTAAATTCATGACAACATTTTAATCACTCTCTGCGTCACATCCAATCTATCTGAAATCCCATTTATAAACAGTCAACCTTTGACACTTTTCATGGAACCACACATCAATTTTCAACATTCACAGTTAGTGTCGAAGAATGTTTAGTCAACAAATGTTGTTCAAACACTGACAAGTGTTGAATTTAACAACTGCTAACATAAATGAAAACACTTCCTCTCCTAGTTAAGGGGACTGGGTACTCCCTATCTTACCAATGTTAAATTTGTAATTTTTTGATGCGCTGATATCCTAAACTACTCACGATAGGTTAGTAAATGTTTTACTGCTCACAGAAACAGCCTTTATCTAGCTATTAAAACAATTTGAAATAATTTGTGATTCATAGTTTCGTCACAAAAAAATCAAACGTTGTGAAATGGTTGCTTAAATTTGAATATGAGAAAAAAATCCATACCAAAAATGTGTAGGTCAAATTTATTTCAAATTGTTTTAACAGCTACTAAATAAAGGTTGTTTCTGAAAGTAAAACATTTATTAACCTATATTGAGTAGTTTAGGAGATTAGCGCACCACATTGGTAAGATAAGGAGTACCCAGTCTGATTCACTCAAGGAACATCGTTATCACAAATATGAAAATACAGCAAGAAAGTAGACGCCTGGCGTCTACGAGAGAGGAAAATAGCGTTTTTCTTGTACAACGTTGTTAAAAGGAAATATAACGTAATTATCCGAGTTTGTTGCTTCATTAAAAGTGATATTTACACAGTGCCCGGCCGGGTGTGGAACTCGCCAACCACAGGCATCAACTAGTGCATCAAAATCGACTATATCGAACTGGAAGAAAGTAGAAAAGTAAAAATGAGAAACATTGGATGAAAAGTTTTATTCAGTATAGTATACATTACACGCCGAATGTCAGTTTACCTAAAAATATTAACTTATGTAAACTTTTCACGGATTAAATCTTGTTCATGATTATTCAAACAGGTTCCCACGAGAAAAATAGATGCCATTTGTTATTTAAATCGATTAGAGAACTTTTCGTTTGATGCAATTAGTCCTAATAAACTTATTTGAACATGTATATTTCAAAAGCGTTTGTATAAGATGTGCCTTCTAGCGTAGCGATAACAAGAATGTTGACGTATTACTATAACGTTACGTAGCAACGCCACTGAATGCGAAAGTTAAAAATATTATTTTTTAAACGATTAATTCATAAAACATTGACTTTTTTATGCTTTCATTTCTAAAATACTTCATACATTAGTTTATATGGCTGCGTTTGTCGAACTGAAAAATGAACTACACCTCATCTATCAGGTAAATAATAAATACAATTTTGAAAAACTAGATTTTCCACAATTTAAATTGATATTAATATAACAACTGATAAAATCAGGGGGAGAAACATTGATGGACAATGTATGTCGTTTACGTTATATGGTTTGAGAGAACGAAACTCTTCCAAATGAATGGAAAGAATCAATTATCGTCCCAACTTATAAGAAAGGAGATAAAACTGATTGCAACAACTAGAGAGGCATCTTATTACTCTTAACTGAGTACAAAATCCAAACACATATATTAGTAAGCAGACTTATTTCCTATGTTTATGACTCTAGGAGATCTTCAATGTGTATTTACAAGAAACAGGTCTACAACAGATCAGATTTGTAATGTAAGAGAAATTAAAAAAATAAATGGGAATATAATGGCACTGTACATCAAGTGTGCTCCTATGTAGACTTCAAAAAGGCATACGACTCACTTAAGAGGGAGAAGTTATATAGTATCCTTCTGTAGTTCGGAATTGCTAAAACGTTAGACTTGTACGAATGTGTCTAAATGGCACACAGAGTAGGGTGCATGTAGGCAAACAGTTTTCGGATACTTTAGAAATTCATAATGAGTTAAACCAAGGAGATATACTATCTCCTCTATAGTATTCAATTTTGTATTAGAACATGCCATCAGATCGTTGGAGAATGAAGAAGGCCTAAAACTCAATGACATTAATAGGCTGTTAGTTTATGATGATGGTGATGGCGGTGATTAAGCGATAGCGAGGAGATATACACGCGCACTCTATTGACTAACACAAAGTAATTGGGACTGGAAATATTACATCAATAGAACTATGTTCACACATAGAAATGCGTTATATAATGTAAAAGGCAAACAATGGGAATTGTGAAGTAGTGGCTGATTCCATGTATCTGAGATGAATAATTACAAATAGTAAAGAGATACACTTACTCAGTGGCACTATCAAACCCGTAGGTTCATGGCCGCGCGGACATAAACTCTCCATACATCCCTATCCTGAGCTAATGCTTTCCAATCATTCCCTGTATAATCTACTTCCCTCAAATCATAGTTAATATTATTCTCCCACCTCATTCTTGGTCTACCAAGTGGGCGTTTTCCCTCTGGCTTTCCTACAAGAAGCTTCCATGCACGTCTATCATTCCCCATACGCGCAACATGTCCTGCCCATCGCAGTCTACGAGACTTAACTGTTCTTATTATATCTGGCTTCCTGTAAAGACCATGTAGTTTAACGTTATGTAGTCTTCTCCATTCACCTGTCTGTTCATCTCTCTTTGGTTAAAAAATTTTCGTAAATACTTTATTCTCAAATACTTGTAATCTCCTTTCCTCCCTTAAAGTAAGTGTCCATGTTTTGCACCCATATAATATAACTGGTAGAATAATAGTTTTATATATTTTCAGTTTAACGTTTTTTTGAAAGGAGTTGGGACGTCAAGAGTCTCTGCAATGCATAATAGCATGCATTTCCAGAATTGAGCCTACGTTTAATTTCTTTGTGCATCTCATTCCTATTTGTGATTGTTGTTCCTAGGTATTTGAATTGAGCCACTTCCTCAAAATTTCCCTCATTTGTCATTAGCTGTCCATTTCCATTATACAATGAATCTCTACGTGTGACCATATATTTAGTTTCATTGATGTTTACTTCCAGTCCCAATTTCTTAGTGTTACTCAATAGTGTGTGCGTGTTGTCCTTTAGTATCCCCTCGCTATCGGCCAGTATTACTACATCATCAGCATAAACCAACAGCTTATCAATACCATTGAGTTGTAAGCCTTCCTTATTCTCTAAAGATTTAATAGCATGCTCTAGTACAAAACTAAATAGTAGAGGAGATAGTGCATCTCCTTGCTTCAACCCATTCTGGATTTCAAAAGTGTCTGAAAACTGTTTGCCTACAGGCGCCCTACTCTTTGTGCCTTTTAGACACATTCGTTTAAGTCGAACTAACTTTTTGTTACACAAAGAATTTAAACAGAGGCTCAATTCTAGAAATGTACGTTATTATGCATTAAGCGTCCCAAATCAATTTCACAAAACGTAAAACTGTAAACATATAAAACTGTTAATCTCCCAGTTATATAATACGGATGCGAAACATGGACTCTTACTTTAAGGGAGGAAAGATGATTCCGAGTATTTGTGAATAAAGTAGTAAGGAATAATTGAGGGCTCAAAATAGACAAACAGACAGGCGAATGGAGAAAACTACATAATAGTGAGCTTTATGACTTGTCTAGGAAACTAGATATAATAAGAAGTTAAGTCTCGTACACTTCCATGTGCTGGACAGGTAACAGGTGCGGGGGTGAAAAAGGTGCGTGGAAGCTTCTTGTAGGAAAACCAGAGGGAAATCACCCAGTTGGTAAACCAAAAAATGAGGTGGGAGAATAACATTATCCATTATTTGAGGGAAGTAGATTATCCAGGGGATGGTTGGAAATCTTCAGTTCCGGATAAGAATGAATGGAGAGCTTATGTCTGCGCGAAAAGGACCCTTACGAGTGTTCTGTTGATAGAGCCTTTGTGAGTTAATTAGTTAGATTGGAGTATAAGTAAAAGACCTATGATAGTAGTTAATTCTATGATACTTACGACAAATTTAACTCATAAAATTACGAATATATTCCGTTTTTACCTAATCCCGGAGTAGCTAATAGTGGTATTAATCATTTAATGATGTAAGGTTCAACTGCGTTTGCTTAAAATTGTAGCGTTGCATCGATGTTACGTCTAGTAAGATAATGGAAAAATGGATAATGAAATAGTAATTTATTTAATTTTTGTATTTTCTCTGATTTGTTTGTGAATAGACCGTGTCTTTCTTTTATTTTGATATGTTCAACCTTAATGTTTTTAAAAATTAAAAATTATCTCGGAATTTATGAATGTTCAGTACTCGTGCCGTAAACATACTATTTCAGAGAACGTAATGAAAATCTTACTAAAAAGTAATGCGTATGGAATAGCATTAACGTATTATTTTAATTACCGGGGAAATCCAACTTACCTCTAGGCTACTTATTTTAAAGGAAACCGAGTGATGTTAGAATATTTGAGAGAGAAGATAAATCTTTTAAAAATGTATGCAACAAATAAGAACGCCGGAGAATTTAGGGAAACGAAATAAAATATTAGGTTCTGGGCTAGAACTGATACAATTGGGAATAAATGTGAAGATAAAATTTCAGATTCTAGGAGTATATTATATGTATGGAATAAATTGTCCAATGAACTGCTAAGAGTATATGCAGAACAGGATATTTAAATAATGATTTAGAGACAGCATAACTATCAGCCTCAGAGCCAAGCTCACTGGGGATTCAAATAGCGATAGCAAACATAAGACGTATGAAGCGTCAGGTTCAGATGGGATCACAGCAGAACTAATAACATTAGGTGGATATAACGGTTGTATATACGATTTCAAGTAAAAAACTCTTCAAATAAAATGAAAAAAAAATTATCGTGCCAATCTACAACAAGAACAGAAGACTGATTGCAACAACTAAAGGGGCATCTCATTACTTTCAACTTCTTACAAAACCATAACAAATGTGTAGCTATCCAGACTGAGTCCCTGTGTTGACAATTTAATAAGCGATCTTCAATGTGGAGATGACATATAAGAGTCACAATAGGTCACATTTTTAGTAAGATATTTTTTTAATAAATGTGAGTGTAAGGATACTTCTTCAGCCGTAGCTGACAACAGGTATCCATTGCATTTCTTATGCAAGGGGGCTGAACCCGAATATGTAGCTCATGTGGGCATTCAAGGTGAGTACCTACGAGGTCAAAAGAAAGACATATGGGTGTAGGAAAGACAGAAATGAACCCTTCTGCCTCGAATACTCTTAATGCCATCATGGTTGAAGAAAACAAGAGATCAGCAAGGGAGACTGGATAGGAAAGTAAAAAAGAGGGATCTGTAACTAGAAAAGGAAGAAATACCAAATCGCGTAAAGATAGTACAGTACATAATTACGTTATTAGTCTAAAAGCAAGATATATACAATGTTATTTAAAAATATGGGTCTAAAAGTAAGGAGCAAAACACAAGTAAATGGAAGCAATGTTTTGTTAAGTTTGGGCACCTTGTGGTCACCATCCACATATTCCCTAGATGGGGACCCCTGAGGGTGAATGTAAGGATACTGTACATAAACTATAAGACTATAAGGTGACTTCAAATAAGTTACAACACCGGTACTATTTGTTAAAGTTATTTAGTCTCCAGTTGCACTGCAGACATCCTAACGAATGTGACTCAATGGAGCGCAGGGAGTATTGTGCTGGTAGGCAAATAGTATTCAGATACATTTGAAATGTACAATGAGCTAAAGCAAGGAGATGCACTTTCTCTTCTACTATTCAATTTTGTACTAGAGAATGTCATCAAAACTTTAGCGAATGAAGCAGGCGTACAGTTGGATCGTATTAATAAGTTGTTGGTATTCGCTGATGATGTAGAATTGTTGGACGATAGGGAGAAGATACTAAGGTAGAACACGAATATTATATTGATTAACACCAAGGTATTGGGAAGGAGACACACCAAAGACCTAGTCTCATACAGACGTTAAATACTGGACAGTAAATGTGAAATAGTGGTACATTGTAGGTAATAAGTGCCTCAATTCAAATAATAATTACAAAAAGGAATGCAAAATGTAGACTATATTATGAAAATGCTTTCCATTAAGCTTCACAGGGACAATCGTCTCCCAAATTGGCTATAAAATAGTTTAACTGAAAATATATAAAACTGCTTTTCATCCAGTTATTTGGATACAAAACATGGACAATTACTTTGAGGATGGAGATAAGATCATGAATGTTTGAGAGTGAAATTCATAGGAAAAATTTGCACCGAAAGGAGACCAACAGAGAGGTGAATCAAGATATCTTCTTAAGCTATATGACCTTCGTATGTGATATGGAATAATATTAAACATCGTACACTTAGAAGCAGAACATGTGGAATAAATTGGCAATGAAATAAACACCTTTGAGTAAAACCAAAGGGAAATCGTCCGGGAAGTGGGCCTAGATTGAGCTGGGAGAATAACATTAACTGTGATTTGAGTGAAGTGGCGGTTCCGTACCGCAAGTGGGTGTACGGCCAAGTCTCTTTGCTGTTGTCTCGAGATCGAATCTCGGATACTCCATGTGCGTCTCGTAGTTGATAGTAACGAGAATAGCCAGGTTTTTCTAATGATTATCCCGTTTTTTGCTGTCACAAATTTCATTACATCATCTCTCAATAACATCTCATCCACTTCGTTTCATTTGGTTCATCCGCCCTTGTGATAGGCTGTCAAGCTTGGTATGCCGTCCATAGACATACAGGTGTTTAATCCTTGGACCCGACTCCTTGTTGACCACGAGTTGATATTAATTATTATTATTATTTTTATTATTATTATTAAAAAAACTACTGGCGCGAGAGGTGTAGAAGCCCCTTAGCCTGCCAGCCGGTTGCTGGCCTCACATCCACATGTGTCAATCACAGAGGTGGATGACATCAGCCAGTGTAGGGTGACATGTGGTCAGCATATCGTGTCCCCCAGCCGTTATAGCTGGTATTCTCAACCTGGAGCCGCTACTTATTTTGACTACCCAAATGCCTCACGATGCTGGGTGGGCACCGGTCCCATACTGGCCGAAATACCATGAGAAAATGTCTTCCCTCATGGAGACTCGAACCAGCGCAAGTCCCGTAGCTCTGCGCCAAGGCTTCCTGCCTTAACCACTCGGCTACGGCGCGGAACGTTATTATATTAGTATTATTATTTATTTATTTTTGGAAAGTAATTTAAACAGGTGATTATTATTCGATCAGAATTGGGGTAAATGGAGAGCCATAAACGCACGGACTCTACAGCGCCAGTGAGTTATGAAATTATTGCACAACAATCCTTTGAAGAACATTAGGAGAGTTAGGCGAAACATAAAATTGTAGACAATTGTTATGAGACCTGCTTTGTAACAACATTATACGTATGATGTTCAATTTGTTCAGAGATATTTCGATTGATGACAATTCTAAATGAATCGAAATTTTGACAAAATTAAGTTTGGTCAAGTTTTGAAAGTTCTGACCCATTCTGGAATCGCAAGTGTGATCTTTAGATTTTTAGAATTGGCTTAATGTATTTGCCATCCCCATCCATGCTTTTCAAGATGTTCTAATTCATTTTTCATACAGCAGCTGATGTTCTTACTACCTGTATTTAAACACACGTGTTTATTGTTTTTTACTCTATAATATTTGTTAGTTCGTGCGCCACTTTAGTGCATCTACATAAACAACTAGGGCTGACGACAGGAACTGTAAAGCACACATTAAATAGGTACATAATGACTGGCCTCGTTAGATCCACAGTTGTCAATGTTCCAAGGCCTTTACTAAGACAGCAAAGATAACACAGCATAATAAACACGTGGGTCCCAGACATAAGCTAGGTAGAGTAACTGCATAGTAATAGACCTAAGAAATATTTGAGTCATACAGGGATAACCATGTGGATTGTGGTGCACAAGGACTGAACAAGGAGCAGTATAGAGAGTATTAATTGTTGTGAAAAAATAACCAAATCCAGAGAACGAATCGCATCAGAAGATATTATCAAATAGCATCAGTCGAGCGGCACAAGTGGTGGAAAATTCGAGATGGATATTACAACAATCTCCTTAAAATATGCTGTAATACTTAGCCAATAGTCGGGAAAAACAGAGTTGAGAAAACGATTGACCTCTATTAGTGCTATGTTATCATATTTATTAAACGACGCTCTTTAACAGCTATGTTCATTGGCGTCGTCTAGCCGAGAAATGAATAACAAACTCTCTCGGAGACATGTTGGGACCAGGTATTTAATCCCTTCCGAAGGATAAACGATGTAACTGAATACTAAGTAAGGCGAAAGAACATTTGCACTAATAATTTATTCCGAAAGTCAGATTTTCTGAAATAGTAAACTAATGTCAATTTTGAAGATAAAACTATGCATAAGAATATATAAATACAAAAAAAAGGTGTGAATTATTATTTAAATCTGTTAGGCCTTTCTTCTTTCTGTGCGTTCAATTAATATTTTAATTAAAAGTATACATTTCATAACGCTTTGTATAAATGCTGCTTGTTCCACAGCAATAACGTGCATGATAACGTAATAATTTTAACGTTACGTAGCAACGTCACGCAATGATAACGTAATAATTTTAACGTTACGTAGCAACGTCACGCAATGTGAAGTTGAAAAATATTATCACAAATGAACATCATAAATATTAATATTTTAATAGTAAAGTGTTGGATCTATCGGGTTACGCAGCTGCGTTTGATTTTGGTAAATACTGGATACATGTTCTGTAAAATATTTATCATCTTGTTAATGTTATATCATCTGATAGACTGTAAATATATTTGAAGCAAAATTAATGAACGTTATAACAAATTTAACTTTAACTCACTGGCACTATCGAATCCGTAGGTTCAAGGCCGCGCGGACATAAGATCTCAATACGTTCCTATCCTGAATTAATGTTTTCCAACCAATTTCTGTGCAATATACTTCCCTCAAATCATACTTAATATTATCCTCCCACCTCAATATTGGTCTACCAACTGGTCGTTCTCCCTCTGGTTTTCCTACAAGAAGCTTCCATGCACGTCGTTCATTTCTGATTCGTTCTACATGTTCTACCCATCGCAGTCTACGAGACTTAACTGTTCTTATTATATCTGGCTTCCTGTAAAGACTATGTAATTCACTGTTACGCAGACTTCTCCATTCACCTGTCTGTTCATCTCTTCTTGGTCCAAAAATATTCCTCAGAACATTATTCTCAAATACTTGTAATCTCCTTTCCTCCCTTAAAAAGAGTCCATGTTTAGCATCCATATAATAAAACTTGTAGAATAATAGTTTTGTATATTTTCAGTTTAAGGTTTTCTGAAAGGAGTTGGGACGTCAATAGTCGCTGTAATGCAAAATAGCACGCATTTCCAGAATTGAGCCTTGTTTATTTTATTTTATTTTTTTTTTGCATCTCATTGCTCTTTGTGATTATTGTTCCTACGTAAATTTATTCAGCCACTTGCTCAAAATTTCCCTCATTTGTCATTAGCTGTCCATTTCCATTATATAATGTATTTCCACGTGAGCCCATATATTTAGTTGTATTGATATTTACTTCCAGTCCCAATTTCTTAGTGTTACTCAATGGTGTGTGCGTGTTGGACTTTAATATCTCCTCGCTATCGCCCAATAATACTACATAATCAGCATAAACTAATAGCTTATTAATACCATTCAGTTGTAGGCCTTTTTCATCCTCTAAAGATTTGATGGCATGCTCTAGTACAAAATTAAATAGTAGGGGAGATGGTGCATCTCCTTGCTTCAATCCATTTTGCATTCAAAAGTATTCGAAAGTTGTTTGCCTACACACACCCTACTGTTTGTGCCATTAAAACACATTCGTATAAGTCTAACTAACTTTTTAGGAATTCCGAACTCCAGCAGGTTACTATATAACTTCTCCCTGTTAATTGAACCGTATGCCGTTTTGACATCTACGTATAGTTGATGTACAGTACCATATATTATGATTTACTTCACTAGGGATAATATTGTTCTATATCTTTCCTTTCAATTTAGCGTCTCCGTCCTTTAAATAATACCAACTTCCTGGAGCGACCAGCATAAAAGTCACTTCGTCCGCTAACGGTTTGTAACTAGTGTCATTTTACAGATGACTATTTATTAACTCACGCCCCAAATGGGAGTCAATGTCTAATTACATTTCAATGATTTTTATGTACAGCCAATCACAGTCATTTTCACCTCTATTTCATTATTTTAATTTTATCACTTTAAAATCAAGCAACTACTTTTTAACATTCCGAATAGGTCATAAAATTATTTTGCAGTGACTGCATGTGGTTACGAGATTGTATATATAGTGCACAAATGTAAATTCATAGTGCTTACGGGAGGTAATATAAACATTTGTAGCAATTGATTATACCACAAAAAAACCCTGTTTGCACTTTCTTAAATTATTTCCCATGCAATAACATTGCAGAAAAATATAATTGACATATTTACATCATAGGACATCAGAAATTAATTAATACCTGTATTGTTGGTTATAAACTTCCCCACTAGGGTGCATTTTTTTAAATTTTGCGATCCTTTGGCAATAAATAATATGATCTGCATGCAGTGATGAACTAATGAAGCACAACAATCGTTTCTCATATGTTATCAAATATCGCCGATTACATTAAATATATATATATAAATATTTTAAAATAACTGTAGTTAAATGATGATTTGTGAGTAAACAGCTTAATTTTATTCATTAAATAGTCCTAACAAATGCCATTCTTCATTTCTAAATTCGCTACATAAATTCACTCCTCATTTCGTGAGTCATGAATGTATCGATAATTTGGAAATCACTCGTGGCATTACTTATGATAATGCAGAGTGTATAGATCCTGTGAGTGATATGTGGCCAGCCTGTCTATATCCACAGAGGCGATAAATGTCAAAATAAGTTTTGCTATGATTGTACATATATTATATATCCAATATTAAATTATATAGAATTATAACTTAATGAATTTATTATTTAAGAAGCGGATTCCTTGAGAACACTGAGGCAATTTGTTTTTTAAATCGATATGTGGGTCCTCCCAACTTCACTCAAAAAGCGTCAAACGGAAAATACATAAAACTGTTATTTTTCCAGTTATGTCATGTAGATGAGAACCAAGGACTCTTACTTTAAGAGCGGAGATAACATTACGATTAGTACAGAATATTCTAAAGAAAACTTTTGGGCCAAAATAAGACGAACAGAGAGATGAATATAAAAATGTTCTAACAATAAACTACATGATGTTCATTGGAAGCCAGATGTAATAAGAAAAGTTACGTCCGAGCAGTTGGACATGTGGAAGAATGGAGAATGGAAGAGGGACATGAGGAATGCTTGTAGAAAAACCAGAGCGAAAGCGTGCAGTAGGTAGAACAAGAATAAAGTAGGAGAATAACATTGATCATGATTAGTGGGATGTAAATTATACAGGTGATGTTTGGGAAGAATTTGCTCAGCTTTCTCCGCGCGTCTATGAACCTCAATTTGGATAGTATCAATTTGTTAGTTATGATGTTCCTTCGTTATGTTCAATAAATATTTTAATAGAAATGTAACATAATTTTCATTAAGAATATAAAATTGAGCCTTGTTGCGTAGGATTACTATAATGTTAACGTAACAAATGTTGGGTTACGAAGCAACGCCGCTGAATGTGAAACTGAAAAAAATGTATTTTTTTGCGCGATAGTGCGTTTTGTCGTACTTACCAGCAATGGCGACCATTATTGAAAGTTCAACTTCCTATATTTCGGGGTTGCCAACCTATATAACTATACTGTAATATTACATTTACACCAACTTGCTCTCTATGTATACCACGCACAATGTAAGCCTCTATATACAAAAAAAATCCAGAATGTAGTGATAATATACATTGTATGAAACAAATCACTGTCTTTTAAATAAACTGAACTTTATTTGAAACAAAATAAAACAATAAATACGTACTTGCGGCCATGTAATCAAGGCCTCCTGTTGTTTCAACTAATAAACATTGCCCACACTGTTAACGTCAGTCAATTGTTTATAATGAACGCAAATATTTCCAAGATATATATTATTATTTTACTATTATGTATTATTTTTAAAACACCATCGCGCAAAAAATAATGTACAACGCACGTTTGTGAATGTACTTACCAACCTCGCATCATAATGTACTATTACATGACATTAATAATACTCCGTATACAGATTGCATTCAAAAGTGTTTCATCTTTAAATTTACGCAGCTGAAATTTGTAAACAGATCAAAGTTTAATGTTCCTCTCAGAGGTAAAGATTACATACATTTTTTAATTCCTAGTTATGCTTGTCAATAAGATATCACGTGATACATGACATATGTGTAATATGTGGTCACCCTTTGGATTTTCCCAGACTTTTTTTCTCTTATGTAATATACTCCTCACTGATCCAATTGTCCCAAACTGGAGGAACTGCAATGACATTATTGTTTGATCACAGGGATTCCAACCAGTAATGAAGCCTTAGATCGCTGCATTCTTCACTTTTTTATATTGTTTCTTATATCAATTTTTTTTTCACCACTACTACCTTTCATCTATTGTATGCTAAGTTCGTAAGGTCTATTTACTTTAAAAAATGGATTTATTATTAAACATTTCCGTGTACTCATTTATTTATTTATTTATTTATGTTCAGGTTTAACACATTATTTGATACCATACGTTACTTGTTTCAAGGTTTTATAGCCAATCTCCACCACTTTCTATTTTCCCATGTCCCTTCATCTAAGCCGCTCTATTCCATTTTTGTGACTACAACTTCCTGGTTCCATTCATATATATGTTTCAGTAATGTTTTCCGTCATTCTTTTCTTATGTCCAAATAACTTAATCCTGTTATTTTGTTAGTTTTATTAGGAAACTTGTACTTTAGTCTTTTCTATTACAACATATTTTTTAATTGATGTTTTATAGAGACTTGCGATCATTCCCATTATTCAGTTCTGTATCAAGTAAATTTATTCAAAGGACTTATTTATTTGCAGACTTTAAAAATATTTTCTGTACGCACATTGTTTCGATTGATCAACATAGTTGTTCAGGTCCAATTTGGAGCATAAGTAACAAATAATCAAATTTCAACATCGTCACCACATTTCTTTAAAAAATGTATAAGTAAAGGCCTAAACGTTTTCTCCAGTTATCAGACTAAAGCACACAAAAGCCTCAAGTTATCTTATGGGTATTTATTTTAAAATGTGTAATTCTATTACAGTCCTTTCCAGATTTTTGAGATAGGCTCACACATTCATATTGATGTCGGATATTGTATATCACACAATTTGCCTCTTCTCCGCCTTTTAAGAACTAACGTCTTGTCTGCATTTTAGTTGGAGGCTAATTCGATCCAGGGCATTGGCGCGGGCAAAATATTTAGTCTAGCTAACTCACTGCATACCGAGCCCATTGGTTCATGGTGGTGCGGACATACATCCCTGTCTTGAAGTAATACTTTCCAATCGTATCCTGTGTAAAACCTCTCTTATATAATAATTATATATTAAAATTCAGCCCGTTCTTCAAAATGTTCATCACTTGTCATTTAAATTTCCATTGAATAATGTATTTATACGTATGACCATATGTTTAATTTTATTGAAGTTAGCTTCCAGCCCCAATTTCGAAGCGTCTGCGTGTTGGTAGTTAGTATTTTAAGGTTGTCGCTAACAATACCGCATTGTTACGTGTCGCATAGCTACGTTTGAATTGCGCGTGCGAGTCGCCCCTGGCGAGTTAGATTACCCGTAAGCTAGCGAATCGTCTGCAGTGTGTTGCCAGACGGTTCTACCGGTGCCTCTCTCCATTTGGAGAAGGATCAATTTCTAGAGGATTCTGGGCATATATATGCCTAGAAGCCTGTTTCTGGAGATCTCCGCGCTCATAAAAAGAATCGGAGGCGAGACCCCAGTTCTGTTTTGCGGCAGCGAGAATTGGGTGAACAGTGTGACGATAAGTTGTGGCGAATTTATTTATCAGTCAGTGAAAAATTGTTCTAACTGAGACTAAGAAGATTATTTCGGGAATTTTAATTGTGAATAGACGTTTGTTGATAATTCAAGAGTTGAATAAAGTGTTTAGTGAAATTTTAATAAAGAATCAGGTTGAGATGAGATCCCAGCAGAACTGATAAAATCTGGGAGAGAAAAATTGATGGACAAGTTACGCTGGTTGCTTAGTATGATTTGAGAAATAGAAGCTCTTCCAGATGAATGGAAGGAATCAATTATCGTACCAGTTTATAAGAATGGAGATAAAACTGATTGCAACAACTACAGGGGCATCTCATTACTTTCAACTTCGTACTAAATTCTAACAAATATATTAGTCAGCAGACTTACTCCCTATATTGATGGCATTCTAGGAGATCATCAATGTGGATTTAGAAGAAACAGGTCTATAACAGATCAGATTTTAGAAAAGAAATGGGAATATAATGGTACTGTACATCAACTATATGTAGATTTCAAAATAGCATATGATTCAATTAAGAGGGAGAAGTTATGTAGCATCCTGTTGGAGTTCGGAATTCCTAAAAAGTTAGTTAGACTTATAGGAATGCGTCTAAATGGCACAAAGAGTAGGGTGCGTGTAAGCAAACAGTTTTTGGGCACATTTGAAATCCAGAATGGGTTAAAGCAAGGAGATGCACTATCTCCTCTGCTATTTCATTTTGTACTTGAGCATGCAATTAAATCTTTATGGAATGAGGAATGCTTACAACTCAATGGTATTAATAAGCTGTTAGTTTACCGTGATGATGTAGTACTATTGGCCGATAGCGAGGAGATACTAAAGGACAATACGCACACACTATTGAGTAACACTAAGAAATTAGGACTAGAAGTAAATATCAATAAAACTAAATATATGGTCACACGTAGAAGTACATTATATAATGGAAATAGACAACTAATGATAAATGAGAGAAATTTTGAGGAAGTGGTTGAATTCAAATACCTAGGAACAATAATCACAAATAGGAATGAGATGCACAATGAAATTAAACATAGGCTCAAATCAGAAAATGCGTGCTATTATCCATTAGAGAGACTCTTTATGTCCCAACTCCCTTCAAAAAACGTTCGAAAATATATAAAACTATTATTCTACCAGTTATATTATATGGGTGCGAAACATGGACTTTTAATGTTATTCTCCCACCTCATTCTTGGTCTACCAACTGGGCATTTTCCCTCTGGCTTTCCTAGAAGAAGCTTCCATGAACATCTTTCATTCCCCAACGGAGGAAAGGAGATTACAAGTATTTGAGAATAAAGTACTTAGGAGATTTTTTGGACCAAAGAGAGGTGAACAGACAGGTGAATGGAGAAAACTAAATAACAATGAACTACATGGTCTTTATAGGAAGCCAGATATAATAAGAACAGTTAAGTCTCGTAGACTGCGATAGGCAGGACAAGTTGCACGTATGGGGAATGAAAGATGTGCATGGAAGCTTCTTGTAGGGAAACCAGAGGGAAAACGCCCAGTTGGTAGACGAAGAATGAGGTGGGAGAATAACATTAACTACGGTTTGAGGGGAGTAGATTATACAGGGAATGATTGGAAAGCATTAGCTCAGGATAGGGATGTATGGAGAGCTTATGTCCGCGCGGCCATGAACTTACGGGTTCTATAGTGCCAGTGAGTAAGTAAGGATGTAAGTGAAATTTTAATAAATCCATTGTGCTCATTTACGGCTAAATAACCCAAAAAGAAAATAGAGGCTATAGTGTCACAAGATATTCAGAATATACCTATCGCTTATTAACAACATCCAGTTGTACAGTTCCTTTAGGATCTATAAATTTGATGGCATGCTATAGTACAAACATTAATACTCGAGGAAATAGTGCATCTATCTGTGTAACTCTTTGTGAGTTTGAAGAGGATTTAAAATAAATTTTCTTTTGAGCACCACACTCTTCGTGTCATTTAGACACATTCTGATAAGTCAAACATTTTATCAATTCCGAACTCCAGCGGGAAAATGTACAACCTCTCACTTTGTAATTCAGATGTAATGTTTAAGTTATAAGTGTTTCATAGCTGAGTGAGCGTAAATTACTGTTTTTTCCATTGTCTGTAAGTGTAAATAATAATGTGAAAGTCACAAAGAATATTTAATTAAATTAAATAAACTGAAATATTGAAAAACAATTTTTAAAAAAGATGCACTAAATGTTCAAATTGTTCAGTAAAAAACGCAACACATTGTATCCAAGTGAAGACTTAGTTTAGGTGCAGAATCACAAATTATGCAAATGAAGTAACAGTGGATTTATAATAATACGTTTGACGTTAGAGCGTAAGGAAATACATTCCACACGTCAATGCTGATTGTTTGGAGAGAAATATCTAACAATTACTTTGGATGATGGAACAAGAGAAAGAATCGTGTGTAACGTGCGAACTGCATGCCGAAAATGTAAGACAAACATAACATTTCAAAAAATTCAAGTAAATAAAAGGAAAATATGAGGCAAATATCGTGTTTTTTTATGCTGTGAGGTACATTGATGGTGGAAGGGAGGACTGCAATCGGGATTCTCTGTCGAAAAAAAAAAATATTGTAACAAGTGAGTGATGAAAGCTTGAGAAGTACTGCCAAACACGTTATTTCAGATAATGACGATTGTGTTGCCTTAGATTTATCAGTTTTCACTGAAAATGTATAAATGAAAATAAGCCTACAAATGCGCATGTTGTAGAATTATGTTAATGTGAAGGTAATGCCTAACAATGCTCTTTTTGGACCTTGGCTAATCCTGTAAACAATTAAAAAAGTAAAAGAGTGCTTCTGAAATTATTCCAAGAGCCGCAGCTGAAATTATTGTGGCTTCAGCTAAGTATGGACCATAATGGAAGAATATTATCTTCCATAATTCAATATAAAGTTATGGAGTCACAGTTATCAGGTATTTGACAGATGGTGATACTGGTGTATTGTAAGTGGCGAGTGAGAGCTGATTATGTAATCAAAAATCTTGAATGCATTAACCGCATTCAAAAGAATTGTTGGAAGTCTGAGCAGGTGGCTTATAGTGCATAATGAGGGGGATGTTCTAAAAGATAGAAGCCAAATGCAGGAATAAAGTGATTAACAAAAAATTCATTCATACTTCGGAGCATTACCACTGCAGTGCATTTAGCATCTTCATAAAAATAATAATATTCAGTCTATAAGATAAGCTCTGTCGGCTGTCTGGTTCCATTAATTGCCAGCCTACGACAAACTTCAACATGTTCTTTATTCTAATACGTGGTTAAAATAAATAATAAAGTAGGTTACGTATGAGAATAAGAATAGTCCTGCAGAAGAAGTAACATTGGCATTCAAACCAGTTTGTCCAGCTATTTCTGATCCTGATCTATTGTAAAATTATTTTCATAGGAAAACTAAAAATCCGAAAAAAAGTTAAATCTTTATTTGGAAGAGAAAGCAACATTTTAAATCTAATCTAGTTGTCAAAATACCAACATACGCTGCTGTTGTGTTTAATGATAACAATAAAGTAGGCCTCCATGACCTTGCAAATGACGTTTCACGACATAAGTGTTCACTAGACAAATATTGTGACAGATTGATGAACAACCCTCAATATTTACAGGATTCTAAAGTGAAAAATTAACCCAGCAGTTTGGACAGAGGAAGATATGGAAAGAAAGAGATGTAGAAGATGAAAGTGAAGAACAACACTATAGTTATTGTGGATTTTAAACTTTTTTTTTAAACAATTGGACTTCCAAATCAATATCTCGGCCGGATGACAGGAGTTTTGAACCACACATTAAATAGGTAAATAATGACTGACCTAATTAATTTTTAGTTATCAGAAATTCAATGTCATCATAGAAGAGAACACAAGACCAACAATTAAAAAAATAAACACATATGACTCTTGATATGTGAATATTTAATTAAATACAATCCGAATAAATATTAAAGAGTGCATCACTTTGATTTGGTGGAGGTCTTTATGTGCTTGAAGCCACCACGTACGAAACTAGAAGAACCACAGTTATTGTCAGGGCCCCATATTGAGAGATATCATACAGAGCAGGATCTAGAATACGATGTATAGAGCAGTAATGAAGAGGATGGAGTTTGACTTTTCTAAGGCAGAGATGGTTGAACAGAGATCAACGGGTAGGCACAACACCTTTGAAATAAATTAAATACTTCCATGGAAGAACGTCAAAAGAAAGTCCTCCAGTAAGGTGTTGAATGTCAGGCCACTCTATGTATAAACTTCCTAAAAAAAACAAAACACAGGTAGTGTGTACAATCAAGTCCAAAGGTTGATATTATTTCACTTTAACAACGCTCTTTAAGATTTAATACGATTAGCGACGCATTTAAAATCCTGCTGAAAAAAAAAGTAAGTATTTTCGTCAGAGACCCTTTTCTTCTTGTCTAAGTTCCTTTAAAAGTGCACTTAATCACGACAGATGACCAACGTCTTCATTTTGTTTCTGATGTAACAACAATTATAACATTCAAATACTGTAAACTTTAAAAAAATCCCGGAGCGGTTTGAAGCAGTGAACCTTGGCACCAGATGCAATAACGGATATAACTGGTGTATAACGATCGGTTAGGCTATAGCACATAATAATAATACTAACCTACTTACTCACTGGCATTATCCAACCTGCAGTTTCATGGCCGCGCCGACATAAGCTCTCCATATATCCCTATCCTGAGCTAATGCTTTCCACTAATTCCCTGTATAATCTACTTCCCTCAAATCATAGTTAATGTTGTTCTCCCAACTCATTCTTGGTCTACTAAGTGGGCGATTTCCCTCTGGCTTTCCTACAAGAAGCTTCCATGCACGTCTTTCATTCCTCATAAGCGCAACAAGTCCTGCCCATCGCAGTCTACGTGACTTAACTGTTTTTATTATATCTGACTTCCTATAAAGAAAATGTAGTTCATTGTTATGTACTGTTCTCCATTCACCAGTCTGTTCATCTCTCTTTGGTCCAAAAATATTCCTAAGAAATTTATTCTCAATAACTCGTAATCTTGTTTCCTCCCTTAAAGTAAGAGAATAATAGTTTGATATATTTTCAGTATAACGTTTCTTTAAGGAGTTGGGACATCAAACGTCTCTGCAAAGCATAATAGCACGCATTTTCAGAATTGAGCCTATGTTTAATTTCTTTGTGCATCTCATTCCTATTTGTGATTATTGTTCCTAGGTATTTGAATTCAGCCACATCCTCAAAATTTCCGTTATTTTCATTAGCTATCCATTTCCATTATATAATGTATTTCTACGTGTGACCATATATTCAGTTTTATTGATATTTATTTCCAGTCCTAATTCCTTAGTGTTTCTCAATAGTGTGTGCGTGTTTTCCTTTAGTATCTCCTCGCTATCGGCCAATAGTACTACATCATCAGCATAAACTAACAGCTTATTAATACCATTGAGTTGTTGGCCTTCCTCATTCTCCAAAGATTTGATGGCATGCTCTAGTACAAAATTGAATAGTAGAGGAGAGAGTGCATCTCCTTGCTTCAACCCATTCTGGATTTTGAAGGTGTCCGAAAATTGTTTGCCTACACGCACCCTACTCTTTGTGCCATTTAGACAAATTCTTATAAGTCTAACTAACTTTTTAGGAATTCCGAATTCCAGCAGGATACTATATAACTTCTTCCTCTTAATTCAATCATATGTTTTTTTGAAGTCATCGTATAGTTGATGTACAGTTCCCATTTACTTTCTAATATTTGTATTATACTAAAAATCTGATCTGTTGTAGACCTGTTTCTTCTAAATGCTCATTGATGATCTCGTAGAATGTCATCAATATAGGGAGTAAGTCTGCTTACTAATATTTGTTAGAATTTTGTACGAATTTAAAATCAATGAGATGCCCCTGTAGTTGTTGCAACCATTTTTATCTCACTTCTTATAAATTGGTTCGACAAACGATTCTTTCCATTCGTCTGGATGATCTTCTTTTTCCCAAATCATACTAAGCAACCGGCGTATCTTGTCCACCATTTTTTCTCCCCCTGAATTTTTCAGTTCTGCTGGGATCTCATCTGAACCTGATGCTTTATACATCTTCAATTTTTTTCTATCGCCATTTCAACCTCTAGTGCACTTGGTTCTGCTACTAGCATTTCTGCTCTCTGTAACTTATCTTCCTCAATGCCCTGTTCTGTATGTACATTTAATAGCTGATTAAAGCTACTTTTCCATCTATTTAATATACTCCTGGAATCTGCAATCATTTCCCCAATTACAATTCCGAATTATGTTTGTTCTAGCCTGAAACCCTTTCTTCTCTATGCTAATTCCGTGATATAATTCTCTAATGTTCCTACTTTTTGCATTTATTTCAAGATCATTAATCTTCTCTCTCAAATATTCCCCTCTTTTTAATCTTTATTAGTCAGTGAGTTTTCCCGACTAATACTAACCAATTGCTCTAAATTTACCTCATTGGCTCGTGTAACCATTTCATTTTTGCTAGCTTTCTTTTCTTTACAATGTTGGCACATTCCTCATCAAACCATTTCTTGTTTTTCCTCTTTTTTAAATGACTAATGCTTTCTGATGCGACAATTTAATAGTATCTCTTATAGCCTTCCCTTCTTTATTTATATCAGTTTCTTCTTCGTTTGCCACATTGGCATCTGAAGATTACAGTACTTTAAATCTATTAGCAATTTTGATTTTGATCCCGCGCCGTAGCCGAGCGGTTAAGGTAGAAAGCCTTGGCGCAGAGCTACGGGACTTGCGCTGGTTCGAGTCTCCTTGGGGGAAGAAATTTTCTCATGGTATTTCGGCCAGTATGGGACCGGTGCCCACCCAGCATCGTGAGGCAATTGGGTAGCTACAATAAGTAGCGGCTCCAGGTTGAGGAACCAGCTATAACGGCTGGGGGACTCGACATGCTAACCACATGTCACCCCTACACTGGCTGTTGATCATCTACCTCTGTAATTGACACATGTGGATGTGAAGGGCCAGCAGCCGGCTGGTAAAAGGGCAACCGCTGAAAAGTGGAAATACCCTCAATCGGAATCGTATTTGGTATTCCTGCCACATTTCATCAATTTCCAAGTTTTTTAATTTAAAATTTTCAGAATCATCTTTAGCGTTTTTTCCACTCACAAGTGATAGCCGTTGTCTGATTTTCACCCTGACCAGATGATGATCCGAATTGGTCTGTCCCTCTAATTGATCTAACATCGATGATGCTACTGTGCCAGCGTTTGTCCCATGGTCTATCTGGTTCCGAGTTTCTCCATCTGGAAATGTCAGGTGTATTTATGAATATCTCTATGCTGAAATGTTGTGTTCTTAACAATGAAATTCATTGATGTGGCAAATGTGACTATTCTAACCCCGTTGTCGTTACTATCTTCATGAAAACTGAATTTGCCTATTGTCGGTTTGAATATGTCTTCCCGCCCCATTGTTGCACTAAAATCTCCTAAGACAATTTTTATATGATATCGTGAAAGGCTATCAAATAAGCATTCTAATTCTTCATAGAACTCATCCTTGATCTTGTCATCTTTATCTTCTGTGGGGGCATGTATATTTACAATTATAAAATCATGTCGTTTACCCTTTAGAATTATTTACGATATCCAGTCACTGAGAAACTTATTATATCGGATAGCGGGCAGGATCCTCCTTCTGACTAAAAACCCGTTCCAAATTCAGGTCGTTCTGCACCCCCGTAGTATTATGCAAAGCTTTATGATTCCTGACTACCGTCTCCCGGCCATGTAACGTCCTGTAAAGCGACTGTATCCAAGGGCGGTTTATCCCGCGTTAATATCTCTACGGCCCCGCTATTGAATAAAGCCCTAACGTTCCATGTTCCTAGGAACATATCCCATAATAATAATAATAATAATAATAATAATAATAATAATAATAATAATAATAATAATAATAATATATATATATAATTTCTCTAATTATAGTCATATCACATGCAGGAAAACTATTCGCAGACTCCCTTTCATGACACACCAAGGGCGAGAAACAAGGCAAGGATGTAATGTAAACGAGTAGATCTATATCAGGAAACATAAATATTGAAAAGATAAATGTTGACAATTCAAAAGTGATTATATCCCTAGAGATGTCATGAATGGTATATGTCAACATACCGACCCAATTAGGCATCCAAGTAGGCAACTTCATAGGATGCTAAAAGTCAATTAATTTGAAATAGAATCCTCTTTATTCAGGCTTGAGCTTAAAAATTGTTGAGACTTGGGATCCACGGCTTAAGTCCAGCCCGCAGGACTTGGTCCAAGGATTTTTGCATCCCAAAATAAATGTAACGACCCCGGACTGGTTTCAATTCGCGAATCCTAGTATCAGAGACATGGAACATAACCACAAGCCCAACGCGGGCAAATGACAGGTAACCGCTATTTGGGAGAAATTAATCAATAAATTCTGTTCTCCACGTTTGGGGATGGATTTTAGGATTTCTTCAATAATTGATTAAAAATATCTCAAATATTTACTGTCGCAAATAACATCTTTTAGGATCTCAATGATTTAATCCTGTGTTATGTTATTATTTAGTATTTGTGTACGTTCTTTAACAACAAATATCATGAGCTTTGCAATTGAAGTGTGGCAAAAAAAGGACTGATAAATTCTTCCCGGTGGTTTCGTCTTGCAAATTCTAAGTTATTTTACGTGCCGTAAATATTGACGGGAACCACGTGTTTAATTCCGATCGGACGGATCACATACTCAGGGTGTTACGACTTCAAACATCAATTGAACGCGACAAGATTTGAATATGAGGACCTTGGTAAGAGACCCGAGCAATGTAACCTTTATTCCATCAATATTGACTACAGGTGTAACAATAATAAGGAGGAGGGAAATAAAAGATAATGAATAAGAATTATTATCTGGTATTAGGCCTATACGCACATTACCCATGCTCAGTGTCAATTTACCTCAATTCTAATTAAGTTTACGTTTACGTAAATAAAATAGTTATGAATATCTAAACAGGAGATTACACGAGAAAATTGGAAGTAATTTGCTGTGTAAATTAATATGAGGTTCTTACCTTACGTTACATTAGTCTTAATATGTTGTTTAAACAAACATATTTATCTTGAAAACTTAGTACCAAGTACCCTTATTGCCCAGCGACAACATGAATTAAGACATAATAATCACTGTAACGTCACAGAGCAACGTCACTGAACGTAAAACTCAAAATATTACTCTGAGTGAAATTAACAAAATATTAACGTTACAGTTTCATCTGTCAACATCAACAGCTTCAGAGTTGTAGACAGGCCAATGTACAACAGGTAAATGTTAAATTCCATATTTATCTTCTTTTAAATATTAGTTATTTAATAGGATATAACGTTATGGTGTAAACGTGCTGTATATTTTCAAGCTACTTTTATTGCTCATTATAACAAATTTAATTACAAGTTCACAAATATTCTGTTTATATCCATTTATAAAATATTTTCTTATTTATACATTAAAATTAAACCTCCTTGGATTTATATCATACTCCATGGCCCAACAACGGACGTACCGAGCCGTGTCATTTTACTGATGTAGACAATATTCAATACAGTGTATGTGGTCAGCCTGTGAGGTGTGCAGCTTCCTAAATTATACACGCTTCTGTGTGGACAAAGTAACTTAATTTACAATAACCCACTAAATAAGAATTGTGAAAAACCAAAATATAGACAGTTTCTTAGGTAAATATCTTGCCAGTATAGTGTCAACACTAGCACCGATTTTATTTAAATAAATATGTCCTTAACAATCCTCTATGTTCTGTATGTGCATGAAAGTAACTTGTTCTCAGACTTCAAAGTTATACATTTTTATGTTACATGATGCACAAACTCGACATAATTTAGGCCTGGATTAAGGTAAAACTTAACAAATCAAATTTCGGTAAATAAACAAAAACACAAAACAAATCTCGAAAAAGCAAGTAGGTAAATTAATAATTTTCTTTCTCGAATTATCAAGGGCAAACGAAATATATACGCAAGTCATTTGGTTTTAAAAGCTGTAACATAATCGTATTACAGACATCATCACACCCACGTCTCGCACTTCTTTAGGCAGACATTTGCTGTACATCAGCCGGGTTGTCAGCACTACGTGATGACAGTTTTACATCAAGAACTAATATCTGGTACTCATTGATATTAGAGGCTGAGTCGACCTCAGTGCATCGTTCCACATGAATACTTAGGCAGGTGGTGAAAATATCGACCCCATCTGAAATCTATCTTTCGGAATTGCACCATATTACCATAACGAATAATGCAACCTGTCTCCAGCTAACTGTTTCAGCTCATTGAACAAACTTATATTTTGTTTAATGTTGGTACTTCTTCCTAAACAAAACAAAAAGAATATCCTATTTATGTTTCCTTTTTTCCTAAACCCCCTTATTTTGTTCCATAAACAACAAGAAAACGTCTAAATCTATGTCCTGAGTGAACAACAACAAGCAAAACTGTGAACCATACATTTAAATTGGTAGAATGTGACTAGCCACCCTTAGTTATCAGAATTCCAGGTCCAACATCAAAGATAGAAAAGTGCAGAACGAGTTAAGAAATAAATATGCTTACTCAGATCTAAGTTACAGAGCGAAGAAGATGCACTGTTGATACAATACGTAATAATAATAATAGTAATAATAATAATAATAATAATAATAATAATAATAATAAATATGTGCAGCCTTTAGGAATTCCATGACATGATGCTAGTGGAAATGTTTAGAGTTTCAAGATCTGAAGGACTAAACCAGAGTTAGCAACACATCCCGTGCTGGCCTAACCCTTGGCTAAAATCAAACTAGAAAGCAATCCAGAAGCCATAAAAGAAGCTGTTAAATGTCGGGCGACAAATGAAATAAGTTCTCGTGTAAACACTGATTCACAAACAGCCCTGAAAGCAATTAATGGTAGATATAAAAATAACGCAATAGCTTTCGAGATTAGGGAACAAATGAAGCTAAGTTCAAAACATATTTGTCTATCTTGGGTACACGGGCATTGCGGGAATTAGAAAATGAACGTGCGGATTTATTAGCCAAGTCTGCAGCAGATTCCAGTTTACAATATGCATATGATCACTGCCATATTTCTTTCCTAAAGTCACAAATAAAGGAACATATAATAGCAAGAAGGAACAATGTGTGGCTCAATAGCACCACAGGTACATTAACAAGACATCTGTTCATTCCAAGTATTTATGACAGAATAAAATGCAAACACATTGTTCCAAATTCCATATTAACACAATGTCTCACTGGACACGGAACATTTGGCCAATATGTATAGAGATTCAACATCATCGAAAATGCAAGCTGTAATTGTGGAATTGGCAATCAAAGCGTAGAACATATTATATTTGATTGTACATTGTTCGAAATGAAAGATTTGAAACTGTATGTCTTCTAAATAACATCGCCTGTTTAAGTAAACCACCCATTACAGAAGTGATTATGACAGAAAATAACTATAGACGTTTTAATGTTTTTATAAATAAAATTCATAAAGAAACTTTAATTTTAGATAAAAGAAAAATTGTATAACGACACAAATTTGACAAAATATAACCCTAATGTACCTTAGGTGAAATAGGGTTTATACGTTTTAGATAATAAAAAAATCCAGAAGTTTATATCAAATAGTATCAATGGCGGAAAGAATTTAAATTCCGCGGACGAAGATGTGGAAGAGAAATCTATGGATAGTAGGAAAATATTGTGTTTGGAGAAGATAGTACTCACCTTAAGTGAAATTTTTAAAATCGCTCTAACGCCAAAATGTTCGATCTTTCACAAAGACATTCAGTATATCCTATTAAATCAAACCGAGGTATGCCTTGTCAAAATGAGCGAAATCGGACACAATAAGAAATGGAGGTTTACTTCAAATCCGAAATTTAAAAAATGCCTAAAAGACTGAACCGATTTTCATGAAAATTTCTGTGTTTGATTGATTCGGTGTCTGGACGGTTTAGATTCAAAATTGAACTCTCTAAAACCATTAGGTGTAGTGAAGTGAAAATTTAAGAACGCTCTAGCGATCACAATTTTTGAGGTTTAACATCGAAACTCAGTACATCGTATTAAAATAAATGATGAAAGGGATAGAGCTGGTCTACGTGCAGGGCTTTCCATACTCTTTGATTGTTCGTGCCCATTACACGCGCGATAACACGAGTACTATTAGAAGGATCCTCTTCCACCCTATGAAGAACATTTTCTTCGAACTGTGCAGTGCGGCGCGTACGACTTTCACCGGTGTCTTCACTGCTTACCTTCAACATCGCATGCCTATCAACACACTCGAAAGTTGTTAGGAGAGGTTGCCGTCTATTCGGCACCATTACCTTGAGCTGTACCACAAATCAGATGCATATCGGCGAGACTGTAAAGATGTTGCTCTCATGACTGATAAGGAAATAACTTCTAATCAGATTTTAATACAATCACCAATCCGGGAATAAGTATTTTGCGCATGTCCATACTGAACAAATTTCAAATTTCAGTGTCAACACATCACAGTAAACAAAATGGCCTGCTGTGATTTGAACCATCAGTGTTTAAATCTGAAATCCATCGCTATAACCATTAAGCCAAACGTTCACTACACAAAAACTGCGTTCTTTACTCTGAGCTAAGGCTTCTCGTTTTACCGCTTTCTGCTGTAACCAGTGCAGTGGCGTGCAGTTTTCTGCTAATTTCCACATTTTTAAGGAATTTGGTAACCTTATATTTCTCGAAATGTGTTGATGAATTATTAGCAATCAGGATCTCGGAATTAATACTAAGATCTGAAGTTATTCTAGTATAATGTCCTCTCCTACTTTGCTCCCCTGTTGCTTTATCTCTATCAAATATAGATTATTTTGATTCCCTATAACTCGCCCATATTCCCTCTTAGACCATTGGTTCCTTATGTCAGACTTCTTGTATAATAGCCCTTTGTAAGCAGTTACATTTGTGCGGTATAGTTCATTTACACCCTATATATATATATATATATATATATACTTACTCACTGGCATTATCGATCCGGACATAGCTCTCCATACATCCCTATCCTGAGCTAATGCTTTCCAATCATTCCCTGTATAATCTACTTCCCTCAAATCATACTTAATGTTATTCTCTCACCTCATTCTTGGTCTACCAACTGGGCGTTTTCCCTCTGGCTATCCTACAAGAAGCTTCCATGCAAGTCTTTCATTCCCCATACGTGCAACATGTCCTGCCCATCGCAATCTATGGGACTTAACTGTTCTTATTATATCTGGATTCCTATAAAGACCATGTAGTTCATTGTTATGCAGTCTTCTCCATTCACCTGTTTGTTCATCTCACTTTGGTCCAAACATTTTCCTAAGTACTTTATTCTCAAATACTTGTAATCTCCTTGCCTCCCTTAAAGTAATAGTCCATGTTTCGCAACCATATAATATAACTGGTAGAATAATTGTTTTATATATTTTCAGTTTAACGTTTTTTTGAAAGGAGTTGGGACATCAAGAGTCTCTGTAATGCATAATAGCACGCATTTCCAGAATTGAGCCTATGGTAATTTCTTTGTGCATCTCATTCCTATTTGCGATTATTGTTCCTAGGTATTTGAATTCAGCCACTTCCTCAAAATTTCATATATATTTATATATATATATATATATATATATATATATATATATATGACATGATAAGAAAAATAAATACCTGGACGGGATTCGAACCCGGAACTCTGGGTCGGTACCCCAGCGTGTTATCCATTACACCACCAGGCGAATCCAATTCAAACACTTATTTTTCTTACATTTATATATAGGTATGCTGAAAATAAACTGTTCGTTTGTGCCCAATACAAATTATTATTAGATGATAGCGAGTAGATACCAAGGGCTTAACACGCACACTCTGTTGTGTAACACTACGGAATTAATACTGTAATTAAACACCAATAAAACTATAAATATATTACATAATTTCAGACAATGTTATTATTCAGTTTTAAAATTAAGTCTCCGTTATTTTAAATTATTTAATTATAATAAACTAAATGTCATGTAGCAATATCCTAATAGGCATTGGTGTTACAGGCGGCTGCCATCTTGTGTCATTTGAATAATCTGAAACAGAATACGGTGACAAGTGTCGAGTTTCCAACTATTTTTGTAGCTACAAAAATTCGTCAATATTCTAGTATGCCAACGTCACCCAACTTTCAAAAGTCTTCACAAATTATCGTTTATACAGGGATTCGAACATGTGGATGTCCCATAGATCTGTGAAAGGCATGTTGCCTACATTCTTCACATTCTACGTTATTTATTATATGAAAATTTGGCATAATTTAATTTATTCCACTGTTTGTTTTGTTCTTAAACTCCCGATTATCTATTTGTTTGGAATATTCATTTTATTACCAAATAAACCAGTTCCCATCCAGCAATTGTTTTCTAAAATGTATTTCCTGGTCAGATGACAGCAACTGTCAACTTACAGATGGTTGTTGGATGTGGTGTCCCACGCTGTGGAGTTCATTGATTGTAATAATTTAAATCACTGTTACTTGCCGCGGCACTGATGACTCCCTTCAGGGGAATGAGGGAGAGTTTCTTACCATAAATAAATAACGACACTTTTGTTAACAGTTAAATTAAATATTATTTTATTAAAGTTCTCATTTAAATTGAGAGGAATCTTGTAAATGTTCAAGAGTTTCGAAAATTCCGGCTCAAATTAATAAATTTCACTTATGGGCAGATTATTACTTCATCTATGTAATGGATGACTCTTACCAACGTTCAATGTTTCACTCACTAACACATTATTTGTACTCCAGATGGAGGAAATTCATACTAGAATGTTATTTTCCACCATTTTACACCATTTAGTCAACTAATATCAAGGAATGAACACTGATTTTCTTATTTCTCGATGAGCCGTTGTTTTACATGACTAACGTCTTTCAAGTATTGTAGCCATCTTGTTATTCTGGGAAAAATCCCATTTCATTTGTGTTAAAATATGGAAGTTCTGATTGGTCCAACTGAAACGGAATGAGTACTACTGGCTGACTCCCATCCAATTCGTCCAATCCCATTTATTTGTTTATAAAACATATCAGTTGATATATTTAAAGTATTTTTATATATATTAAATCAGTTAGAAATATATATAACTGTATTAACAGTTTATATTGACCTGTTTTAATTTTTGTATACACTTACAAAATTTGAATTCTCTAAATGAATCTTATTTCCATTATTAATAGAAATAAATGTAATCATATTTAAATATTAAATAAAATACCTTATTATTTTTATATGGGGATAAATATCCGGTTTTAAACCGCACATTAAATAGATATAATGCGCCTCATCTCGTTGCACTACTATTTGCCAAGGATCACGTTCTATAACATATTATAGCAAAAGGAACTCAAGAAAAGAAGCGCATACATATATACAGATTTAGTTTAGAGAGAGAGGAGATATAATTTACTTAATAACAATCCTAAGAAAATTGTGAGCTCCCTAGGTATTGATGTTGTTGGATGTTTGTGTATTCGATGAACTTAAATTCTGAACATAGCTATTGACCGGGTTAAATTAATGGAAATACCTTGCGCGAGAAGCTATCCAGAACAGTTGTTAATCTCCGTCTTTAGTTACGTTACGAAAATACCTATAAAGTAAAGTGATCTCACTACAGGCCTCAGGAGGCCCTTGGGGTAGTAGGGGGTTAAGGCTCCCACTTTATCTGGATAATCGGCACTTGATGTCAGCCGGGCCATAGTGCCGCCAGAGGGTTTAAAAATCCTGAACCCACCGGGGCTCGAACCCTCGACCTTCCGGCTTGTAGCGCAGTGTATTACCCACTACGCTACGGCGTGACCCACGAAAATACCTATGCCTAGGATATTTACGTTCTACAATATACACAGCCGGGCGTGGAAGTTGTGAATTTTCAGACCAAAGCTAACCACTAGTGCATCAAAATGCAGTAGAACGAACTGAAAGGAAGAAGAAAAGTAAGAAAATTGGATAAACATTTTGCTTTAATTTAACATACATTACACGCCGAATATCAATTTACCTAAAAATATAAATTTATGTTAGGTTTTCAGAGATGAAATCTTACCCATGATTACTTAAGGAGGGTCCCACGAGTAAACTTGTTATTCCAATCGATAGGGAAACCCTCGCTTGTTAAATTAAGCCTAACGTAGGTACTTATTTGCACATGTATATTGCATAACGACTTGTAGCGTAGCGATAACAAGAATTATGACGCATTACTATAACGCCACGAAGCAACGCCACTGCTTGTGAAATTTAAAAGTATTATTTTAAAACGAGTAATTCATGTAATATTGATATTTTTCAGTTTCACTTCAAAAGTATTTCATATATCAGCTTACTCGCTGAGTTCTTCGGGAGGACTACGCCTCATGTATCAGGTAAATAATAAATACGATATTCAAATGCAAGATGTAGCATCGTTTAAATTCATGTTAATATAACATTATATATACAAATTCTAAAACAGAGACAAATTTAACTCTAAAATGACGAAATATTTTGTTGCACATAATTACGGAGATGTTCCGCGGTGTGTCGATGTTACGTCTAGTAAGACAACACTTTGTTGCTTAACGTTCCGCGGTGTGTCGATGTTACGTCTAGTAAGACAACACTTTGTTGCTTAACGTTCCGCGGTGTGTCGATGTTACGTCTAGTAAGACAACACTTTGTTGCTTAACGTTCCGCGGTGTGTCGATGTTACGTCTAGTAAGACAACACTTTGTTGCTTAACGTTCCGCGGTGTGCCGATGTTACGTCTAGTAAGACAACACTTTGTTGCTTAACGTTCTGCGGTGTGTCGATGTTACGTCTAGTAAGACAACACTTTGTTGCTTAACGTTCCGCGGTGTGTCGATGTTACGTCTAGTAAGACAACACTTTGTTGCTTAACGTTCCGCGGTGTGTCGATGTTACGTCTAGTAAGACAACACTTTGTTGCTTAACGTTCTGCGGTGTGTCGATGTTACGTCTAGTAAGACAACACTTTGTTGCTTAACGTTCCGCGGTGTGTCGATGTTACGTCTAGTAAGACAACACTTTGTTGCTTAACGTTCCGCGGTGTGTCGATGATACGTCTAGTAAGACAACACTTTGTTGCTTAACGTTCCGCGGTATGCCGATGTTACGTCTAGTAAGACAACACTTTGTTGCTTAACGTTCCGCGGAGTGCCGATGTTACGTCTAGTAAGACAACACTATGTTGCTTAACGTTCTGCGGTGTGTCGATGTTACGTCTACTAACACAACACTTTGTTGCATAACGTTCCGCGGTGTGTCGATGTTACGTATAATAAGACAACACTTTGTTGCTTAACGTTCCGCGGTGTGCCGATGTTACATCTAGTAAGACAACACTTTGTTGCTTAACGTTCCGCGGTGTGTCGATGTTACGTCTAGTAAGACAACACTTTGTTGCTGAACGTTCCGCGGTGAGTCGATGTTACGTCTAGTAAGACAACACTTTGTTGCTTAACGTTCCGCGGTGTATCGATGTTACGTCTAGTAAGACAACACTTTGTTGCTTAACGTGCCGCGGTGTGTCGATGTTACGCCAAGTAAGACAGCACATTGTTGCTTAACGTTCCGCGGTGTGTCGATGTTACTTCTAGTAAGACAACACTTTGTTCCTTAACGTTCCGCGGTGTGTCGATGTTACGTCTAGTAAGACAACACTTTGTTGCTTAACGTTCCGCGGTGTGTCGATGTTACGTCTAGTAAGACAACACTCTGTTGCTTAACGTTCCGCGGTATGCCGATGTTACGTCTAGTAAGACAACAATTTGTTGCTTAACGTTCCGCGGAGTGCCGATGTTACGTCTAGTAAGACAACACTATGTTGCTTAACGTTCTGCGGTGTGTCGATGTTACGTCTACTAACACAACACTTTGTTGCATAACGTTCCGCGGTGTGTCGATGTTACGTCTAATAAGACAACACTTTGTTGCTTAACGTTCCGCGGTGTGCCGATGTTACATCTAGTAAGACAACACTTTGTTGCTTAACGTTCCGCGGTGTGTCGATGTTACGTCTAGTAAGACAACACTTTGTTGCTGAACGTTCCGCGGTGAGTCGATGTTACGTCTAGTAAGACAACACTTTGTTGCTTAACGTTCCGCGGTGTATCGATGTTACGTCTAGTAAGACAACACTTTGTTGCTTAACGTGCCGCGGTGTGTCGATGTTACGCCAAGTAAGACAGCACTTTGTTGCTTAACGTTCCGCGGTGTGTCGATGTTACTTCTAGTAAGACAACACTTTGTTCCTTAACGTTCCGCGGCGTGTCGATGTTACGTCTAGTAAGACAACACTTTGTTGCTCAACGTTCCGCGGTGTGTCGATGTTACGTCTAGTAAGACAACACTTTGTTGCTTAACGTTCCGCGGTGTGTCGATGTTACGTCTAGTAAGACAACACTTTGTTTCTTAACGTTCCGCGGTGTGTCGATGTTACGTCTAGTAAGACAACACTTTGTTGCTTAACGTTCCGCGGTGTGTCGATGTTACGTCTAGTAAGACAACACTTTGTTGCTTAACGTTCCGCGGTGTGCCGATGTTACGTCTAGTAAGACAACACTTTATTTCTTAACGTTCCGCGGTGTGTCGATGTTACGTCTAGTAAGACAACACTTTGTTGCTTAACGTTCCGCGGTGTGCCGATGTTACGTCTAGTAAGACAGCACTTTGTTGCTTAACGTTCCGTGGTGTGTGGATGTTACGTCTAGTAAGACAACACTGTGTTGCTTAACGTTCCGCGGTGTGTCGATGTTACGTCTAGTAAGACAACACTTTGTTGCTTAACGTTCCGCGGTGTGTGGACGTTACGACTAGTAAGACAACACTTTGTTGCTTAACGTTCCGGGGTGTGACGATGTTACGTCTTGTAAGACAACACTTTGTTGCTTAACGTTCCGCGGTGTGTCGATGTTACGTCAAGTAAGACAACACTTTTTTGCTTAACGTTCCGCGGTGTGTCGATGTTACGTCTAGTAAGACAACACTTTGTTGCTTAACTTTCCGCGGTGTGTCGATTTTACGTCTAGTAAGACAACACCTTGTTACTTAACGTTCCGCGGTGTGTCGATGTTACGTCTTGTAAGACAACACTTTGTTGCTTAACGTTCCGCGGTGTGTCGATGTTACGTCTAGTAAGACAACACTTTGTTGCTTAACGTTCCGCGGTGTGTCGATGTTACGTCTAGTAAGACAACACTTTGTTGCTTAACGTTCCGCCGTGTGCCGATGTTACGTCTAGTAAGACAACACTTTGTTGCTTAACGTTCCGCGGTATGCCGATGTTACGTCTAGTAAGACAACACTTTGTTGCTTAACGTTCCGCGGTGTGCCGATGTTACGTCTTGTAAGACAACACTTTATTTCTTAACGTTCCGCGGTGTGTCGATGTTACGTCTAGTAACAACACTTTGTTGCTTAACGTTCCGCGGTGTGCCGATGGTACGTCTAGTAAGACAGCACTTTGTTGTTAACGTTCCGAGGTGTGCCGATGTTACGTCTAGTAAGACAACATTTTGTTGCTTAACGTTCCGCGGTGTGTCGATGTTACGTCTAGTAAGACAACACTTAGTTGCTTAACGTTCCGTGGTGTGTGGATGTTACGTCTAGTAAGACAACACTGCGTTGCTTAACGTTCCGCGGTGTGTCGGTGTTACGTCTAGTAAGACAACACTTTGTTGCTTAACGTTCCGCGGTGTGTGGACGTTACGTATAGTAAGACAACACTTTGTTGCTTAACGTTCCGGGGTGTGTCGATGTTACGTCTTGTAAGACAACACTTTGTTGCTTAACGTTCCGCGGTGTGTCGATGATACGTCTAGTAAGACAACACTTTGTTGCTTAACGTTTCGCGGTGTGTCGATGTTACGTCTAGTAAGACAACACGTTGTTGCTTAACGTTCCGCGGTGTGTTGATGTTACGTCTAGTAAGACAACTGAAACGGAAAATCAAATAGTAATTTATATTTTATATTTCTCTGATTTGTTTGTGAATGAACCGGAATGTTCTTTATGTGTACGTATGTTCCTACTTCATGATAAAATAACAATTATCTCGGAAACGGAATGTCAACTTCCGTGTTGTAACGATACATTTTACAGAACATCATGAAATTTCTTATAAAATAATGAGTATGAAGGCGCATTAACGTAACGTATTGTTGAGCGACGGGGGAAATCACACAACATCCAAGTTACCTCTTGGATGGAAGTCGAGTGATCCTGTTAAAAGAGACAATATTTTAGAGAAAATAAATGATTTGAAAATGTATGCAAGAATTAGGAACACCGGATAATTATATTAGAGAAACAAGATAGAAAGATAAGGATATGGGCTACAACAAATACATTTGGGAATGATAGTGGGGATATGATTTAACATTCCAGGAATATGTAAGTAGATGAAAGATATCATTTAATCAACTACTAAGAGTATAAGCAGGACAGGATATTGTACAGGATGGTATACAGACAGCATACATATTAGTCACAGAGCCAGGCGCACTAACTAACTAACTCACTGGCACTATCGAATCCGTAGGTTCATAGCCGCGCGGACATAAGCTCTGAATACATCCGTATCCTGAGCTAATGTTTTCAATCATCCCCTATATAACCTGTTTCCCTCAAATCACTGTTAATGTTATTCTCCCATCTAATTCTTGGTCTACCAACTGGGCGTTTTCCCTCTGGTTTTCCTACGTCTTCTATGCTCGTCTTTCATTCCCCATTCCCCATCCGTACCTGCCCATCGCAGTCTACGAGACTTAACTGTTCTCATTATATCTGGCTTCCTATAATGACCATGTAGTTCACAATTAAGTAGCCTTCTCCGTTCATCTGTCTGTTTATCCCTTTTTGGTCCAACAAAATTCTAAGAACTTTATTCTCAGTTACTCGTAATTTCCTTCCCTCCCTTAAAGTAAGAGTCCATGTTTCGCACCCATATAATATAACAGGTAGAATAATAGTTTTATATATTTTCAGTTTAACGTTTCTGAAAAGAGTTAGCACACCAAGAGTCTCTGCAATGCATAATAGCACGCATTTCCAGAATTGAGCCTATGTTTAATTTATTTGTGCATCAAATTCCTAATTGCGATTATTGTTCCTAGGTATTTGAATTCAGCCACTTCCTCAAAATTCCCCAATTGTCCATTTCCATTATATAATGTACTTCTACGTGTGATCATATATTTAGTTTTATTGATATTTACTTCCAGTCCTAATTTCTTAGTGTTACTCAATAGTGTGTGCGTGTTGTCGTTTAGTATCTCCTCGCTATCACCCAATAGTACTATATCATCACTCATCAGCATAAACTAACAGCTTATTAATACCATTGAGTTGTAAGCCTTCCTCATTCTCTAGAGTTTTGATGACATGCTCTTGTACAAAATTAAATAGTAGAGGAGATAGTGCAGCTCCTTGCTTCAACCCATTGTGGATTTTAAAAGTATCTGAAAACTGTTTGCCTTCACGCACCCTACTCTTTGTGCCATTTAGACACATTCGTATAAGTCAAACTAACGTTTTAGGAATTTCGAACTCCAGCAGGATACTATATATCTTCTCCCTCTTAATTTAATGTTATGCCTTTTTGAAGTCTACGTATTATCGATGTACAGTACGATTATATTCCCATTTCGTTTCTAAAATCTGTCTTAAACTAAGAATCAGATCTGTTGTAGACCTGTTTCTTCTAAATCCACATTGGTGATCTCCTGGAGCAAAGCTCACTAGGGATTCAAGTAGCTATAGGAAATATAAGATGTATGAAGCATCATATACAGATGGGATCACAGCATAACTAATAAAATTAGGTGAAGAATGTTTGCTGGACAACATATAACGGTTGTGTATACGATTAAAAAAAAAGACTCATAAAATAATATGAAAAAATTGATTATCGTACCAAATTACAAGAACGAAGAGGAGACTGATTGCAATAACTAAAGGGGCATCACATTACTTTCAACTTCTTATAAAACCATAACAAATGTATAGGTATCCAGACTGAGTCCCTGTGTTGACAAGTGATCATCAATGTGGATATAACATATATGAATCACAATAGTTCATATTTTTAGTAAGAGACAAATTGTACAAAATAAGTGCGAATATAAGGATACTGTACATGAATTATAAGATGACTTCAAAAAAAGTACAGCACGGGTACTATTCAGTTAAAGTTGTTTAGTTTCCAGTTGGTCTACGGAAATCCTAACATGTTCTACCTCAAACGAATGTGTCTCAATGGAGCGCAAAGAGCATTGATAGGCAAACTGTATTCAGATACATTTGAAATATACAATGAGCTAAAGCAAGGAGATACATTTTCTCTTCTACTACTAACTTTTGTACTGGAGAATGTCATCAAAACTTTAGAGAATGAAGCTGGAGTACAGTTGGTTGGTATTAATAAGCAGTTGGTATTCGCTGATGATGTAGAATTGTTGCACGATAGGGAGGACATACTAAGGTACAACACGAATATTCTGTAGAGTAACACCAAGTTATTGGGACAGGAAATACACATCAATAACACCAAAGATCTAGTCTGATATAGACGTTTAATGATTGATGTCGTTAATTCACAGTTGTCAAGGTTCCACGTCAATTGTCAAGACAGCAAGGACAACACAACATATTAAACACATGGGTACCCATACATACGCTAAGTAGAGCAACTGCATAGTAATTGTTCTAAGATATTTTTGAGTCCTATAAGGATAGTACGACGTCTGGTGTTGGTGGTTTAAGACAAGGAGTAGCATAGAGATTATTATTAGCTCCACTTTTACGTGAAAGAAATGGGAAAAATCCAGAGAAAGGTTCCCTAGGACTCCTTCAAAGTATTGCCTACAAAACAAGCTATACAATACTTAGCCTATAATCGTGAAAAAACATAGTCGATAAAACGAATGAGCTCTCTCAGAGCTTGAACAGCTGAGATCATGAGCGTCGTAACTCACATCCAGCCGAGAAAGTGCTAACAGACCTGTTGTTACATGAGATGTGACCAGGTGTTTAGCTGCCTTCCGAAGGTAGGTATCAAGCTCAGGATGATCGATAAAATTGCATAAGAAGTAGAACAAAGAAGTTTTGCACTAATACATAGTATATTATTCCCTAAGACATATTATCTGAAATAGTACATTAATGTCATGTTATGACGATAAAAGTATGCATACTAACGTATTAAGACGAAAAAAATAATTGTAAATTTGTATTTAAATCGATTTGGCCTTTTTTCCCTTTACGTTCAATTAATTGTTTTACTACAAAATGTATGTGTCATAAAGTTTTGTACAACTTCGCCTTGTTGCATAGCGATAACATATATGATAGCGTAATAACGCACTCAATGTGAACATGAAAGATATTATTACGAACAAATATCATAAATATTAACATTTAATTGAAAAGTGTTTGATCTATCGAGTTATACAGCTGAAATTTTTAGATAAACTGGCAAAGGTTCCTCCGTCAGGTAAATACTGGATACATGTTATATAAAATATTTATCATATTTAATGTTTGTTAATGTGATATCATCTGATAGAATGTAAATATATTTGAAGCAAACTGAATGAACATTATAACAAATTTAACTTTATCAGGAGAAATGTTATCATTGACTTCCCTACGGATAATATATTTTCTATCTTCCTGTTAAATTAAGCGTATCCGTTCTTTAAAATGACTCACACGACAGGCATAATCTGTGCCAACTTACAGATGATAATGCACACACGTAGGTGATAATATTTCCACAGTGACGAAAAGTAACAGAAAGGAATTTTGCTATGATTGTATGTATATTACACATCCGATATTCAATTTTATAGACTTATAACTTAATGTCACTTTTTAAGAAAACATTGTGCTATTCAATATTTAAGAAGGCGATTGCGTGCAGAACTAAGTGCATTCGTTATTTAAATCGAAATGTGGCTCCTGACAACTTCTCTCAAAAAGTCAAACGGAAAATAAATAAAACTGTTATTCTCCCAGTTATATTATGTGACGAGTAACGTGGACTCTTAATTTAAGGAAAGTGGAAATATTACAACATTTTGGGAATATTCTTAGGAAAAATGTTGGACCAAAAATAGACGAACATATGAATGTATTAGTCTACTGACAATGATGCACAGTTAAGTCTCGCAGATGTGTGGAAGAATGGGGAATGAAAGAGGGTCATGGGTATTGCTTGTAGCCAAAGCGTCTAGTAGATAGGCAAAGAATGAGGTGGGAGAAATAACATTGATTAGTGGGACGTAAATTATGCAGGGGATGTTTGGAAATGATTTGCTCAGAATAGGGACATATGGAGAGGTTTGTTCGTAAAGCCACGAACATCGGGTTCATTGGTGTGAGATAGTTATGATGGTCCTCCGTTACGTTTAATAAATATTTGTATTAAAAATGTAACATAATTTCATTCAGAGTATAAAATTGTGTCTTGTTCCATAGCGATGACTAAAACGTTAACATAACAACTGTTAGGTTACGAAGCAACGTCACTGAATGTGAAACTGAAAAATATATTTTTACTAGCTGGCCCGGCGAACGTCGTATCGCCTTTAAATATTTTTGCGTTAATTCTTCCGATGTTTTAATAGTTATCTGCTATTCGGGGCGGAAACAAATCCAACATATCAAAGATCATAAATATCGGTCCAACCGTTCTTGAGTTATAAATAGTGTAGTAACTAATCCGACTTTCTTTTATATAGAAGTCCCGGCCACGCGTTGCTGTGGCTAAGCTATACGTTAAATTATGTTGTAGTAAACTAAGTGAGAAATATAAATCAGAAAGTTTTTGTTTTACACAATTTTTCAGTTCTGATACATTAACTACACCCGGTATAAATATGGGTGGTGGTTTATGTGGAAGTGGTTTTGTTGATTGAAATGAATTTATGTTGTCTGCATTCTCAGTATCATCCATAAGTGTATCATAAGGATTATATACATTTATTGATGGAATATTTTGAGGAGGCTTGCTGATTTCATTATACTTTCGTTTTTTTCTACGAACTTGTTGGCAATTTGGATTATCATCATCATCAAGAAGTCTCTGTATAGTAATATCATCTTTTGATATACGAGTATTGTAGTCATCTTGTTTTTCATTTAATTGAGGCATGGAGATTGTTTATGTAATATTAGACATACTATTATAACTAACATACTTACTTAGAATTCTGTTATTCCGTTCCTTAGGATCTTCATATGTTTTTAAATTGACATTCTTCTTAAATGTAAGATTTATGTCACATAGGCCTATACTAATTTGCGGAAATTCACTTGATATCTTATCATTCAGGGTCTCTAGAACTGATTCGCCATATTGTTCAATGTCCCTTCTCGATCCAGTTAAATTTAAATTAAGTTGCTGTCTTTCAGCCAGATTACTTAAAACTAATACTCATCATCATCTTCAAGGTACGAGCCTGTTGGCCCGTTCCGCTCCCCGGCGCACTACATGCGGCAGGCGCTGTCGTCCTTCCAACGACGTTTTGGTCTTCCTACATTTCTTCGGCCTAGAGGCCTATAATGAAGCAGCTGTTTTGATAAACGATTATTTGGCATTCTTTGTATATGTTCAAACCAATTACGTTTATTTGTGTTTATTCTCTAGTTTATATTATAGATTTGTAGATCATCTCTGATATCTTGTCTTTTCTTTTGATCTCTTAGAGATACACCTGCAACTGATCTGAGAAATCTCATTTCTATTGTCTCAATTTCATTTTTATCAGAGATCGTTAAAGGCCAAGTCTCAGACCCGTATGTTAATGTTGGAACGGCCACTGTTTTGTAAAATTTTAATTGAGTTTCCCTTGTGGTCTTATACACACGAAATTAATATTATTATCAATATATTGAAAATAAAATAAACACAAACACACTTAAATTATGAAATAATCAATATTTGTAATTCAATTGAAATTCGCGGTTGCAACAAAAAGCGCAGCCACCTGGTTAAATAATAAACCAATTACCTTACACCGTCATCTGTTAGAATCTTATGGAACTTAGAGATAATTATAACTCTCTTTGTTAAATAATAAACAAATAATTTGCAATAAAAATAATGCGACTATAAATTTAGTTATAAACAACCGTAGGTCTCAAGTTGGATGAAACAGCACACAGTGTGCAAAATTTTATTAAAATCGGTTCAGTAGTTTAGGATTCCATCACGGACAAACAACATGACACGTAATTTTTATATATTAAGATATGACATTATTAATATTCCGTACTAATATTGCATTCATTTCATTAAAAATTATCATATATAAATTTTCAAAACTGAAATTTGCAGACACACCAATAATTAAGGTTCGTCTAAGAGGTAAATATTACATATTTAAATACTAGGCTTATATTAGTCATAGTTTAAATGCTTCTCAATATATCACGTGATACATGACATGTATAACGTGTGGTCAGCCTTTAGATTTTCCCAGCTTTTTCCCCCTCTATTTACTACATATACTTACACTTCTCTCTAATCCCACATGGAACATGTCCCAAACTGGATGAAGTTCCATGAGATAATTGATTGATCATAAGGACTCGAACCTATGGTCTCCATCAAGTAATGAAGCTGCATTTTTCACTTTTTATATTATGTCTTATTAGGAATTTTTCACCAGAACGTCTATCGTTATATTGCTTGCTTTGATTCACTTTTTAAATATCGGTTTTATTTTTATAATTCTGTATATTGATTTATTTATTTAAGTTATTTATTGTCAGGGTTTTTAAATGTGTTTGATCTTACACGTTACTTGTTTCAAGAAATTGTAGTCAATTTCCACTCCTCTCTGTGGCCCCACCTCCCTTCCATCCATGTCTCTCTCATCAATTTTCATGACTAGTACTTCTGTTCTTCTTCCTCACTGTTGGGTTCCAATTCATACATCTTTTTCAGTAATGTCTTCCGTCATTCTTTTCATATGATCAAATAATTTAATTCTGTTGTTTTTATAGTTTCTTTTAGGTAAAGTTGTACTTTACTATTTTTTATTGTAACATCATTTCTGATGTCCTCTCTTATCAATATCTTGTTGACCATAGCCACAGGTCAGTTCTATATAATGTAAATTTATCCAAAGCACTTATTTATTTTCTATCATTATACGTATACTTCTTTAAATTTCTTGTTTCGATTGACCAACAATATTCTTCAGGTCCAATTTGGAACATAAATATCAAAATAATCAAGCCTCAAACATCGTCACTAAATTTCTTGATAAACTTGTATACGTGATGGCCTAAACATTCTCTCGACTTATCAGGTTGAAAGCACACAAAAGCCCTAAGTTATCTTATGGCTATTATTATTCCACTTCAGGCATTTCGAGTTCTTTGAAATAGGCTCGCACTTTTCTTTTGATATCAGATAAACTATATCACACAGTTTACCAGTTTTCCGCCTTTACAACAGGAACTAACGTCTGGTCTGCATTTTAGTTAGAGGCTAATTCCATCCAAGGGCATTGGCGCGGCAAAAATATGTAGGCTAAGTACGTAACTAACTCACTGCATATCGAACCCATAGGTTCATAGTCGCGCGGACATAAACTGTCCAAATATCCCTATTTTCAAATAATCCTGCGTAAAACCGCCCAGAAATCATAGTTATAATTACAATTCAGCCAGTTGTTCAAAATGTCCGTCACCTGCCATTAATTGTACATTTCCATTATATCTATCGTTAGTCCACTGCTCTAAGGCAGGTCTTTCACTGCAATCATAGCATTTTCATGCCATGCTTTGAAGCTTTATTAAGGAATTATAGGTAGCTTCCCGTTGCTTTCCACACCGGTGAATAATAATGATGATAATGAAATTGATGATGATGATGCCCGGATGATTTTCGGGGAATGTTGGGCCCTAAACCTTTTGACGTTTGTCTTACAGGTGAGGAAAAACGCCGAAAAACTCACCCAAGAGCCTGTCCGGACTGGGAATCGAACCCGGGTCCCCTGCGTGACAATGGATTTCCATTAACTAACTGGCTCTATCGAAGCCGTAGGATCCCGGTCACGCGGACATAAGCTTTCCATATATTCTTTTCCTGAGGTAATGTTTTCAAATCATCCTCTGTATAATCTACTTCTCTGAAATCATGGATACTGTTATTCTCCCACCTCATTATTGGTCTGTCAACAGGGCGTTTCCCTCTGGTTTACCAACAATATGTTTTCATCCCCTATACGTGCCACATATCCTGCCCTTTGCAGTCTACGAGAATTAACTGTCCATATTATATCTGGCTTACTACACTTATGTAGCTCACTATTATATAATTTTCTCCATTCACCTGTATGTTCATCTCTTTTGGCAGAGAAATTTCCTAAGAACTTTTTTCTAAAATACTCATAATCTTCGTCCGTCCCTTAAAGTGAGAGTCCATGTTTCGCATGCATATAATATAACTGGGAGAATAACAGTTTTATGTATTTTCAGTTTAATGTTTTTTGAAAGGAGTTGGGACAAGAGTCCCTGTAATACATAATAACATTCAATTCCAGAATTGAGCCTATGTTACATTTCTTTGTGCATCTCATTCCTATGTGTAATTATTGTTCCCAGATATCTGAAATCTGCCGCTACTTCAAAATTTCCCTTGTTTGTGATTAATTGTCAATTTCCATTATATAACACATTTCTATGTGTGAACATATATTTAGTTTGATTGATGTTTACTTCCAGTCCCAATTTCTTAGTGTTACTCAATAGAGAGTGCGAGTTTGCCCTTGGTATCTCTTAGTTATTGCTCAATAGTACTACATCATCAGCATAAACTAACAGCTTATTAATACCATTGAGTTGTTGGGTGGATTTCTCAACCGAAGTCTAAACCACGATCCCGGTTTTTCCAATTTTTTATTGTTTCCATAAGACCTATAAAATGACTGAAAATTCATAGAAATTGTTATGAAACCTTATACATGATTCAGATATTTATTTTTGTAATTAACATCTGTAGATTTTCAGTATTTATAGTTGTTACGGAAACAATAAAAATTGGGAAAACCGCGGTTGAGAAATGCACCTGTAGATTTTCTTCATCCTCCAAAGATTGTTATGGCATGCTCTAATACAAAATTGAATAGTAGAAGAAATAATGCAATCCCTTGCTTTAACCCATTGTGAATTCCAAAAGTATCGGAAAACTGTTTGCCTACACGCACCCTACTCTTTGTGTCATTTAAAAATATTCGTGTATGTATTCACGCAGACTTTCACGGCCGGAGTTGCTATGATGATCTTGATGAATATTTTCGGGCTGTAGGCCGTGGTCGTGAGGCTTGTAGTTCCCCGATGTTTTGCCAGAGACTGCGTCTGACATCCTCAAGGGTTGTCTTGAGACTGGCAATTTTTTTTTTTTTGTTGGGGCGCATGAAGCGCCACCCAGTGTGCCGCGTTGGAACCAGGAGCAGCTCCCTGGCGGCGAATACCTTTGTGACTATCGAGTTGGGGTTTAGTCACTTAGCCTGCGCTTATTTAGCGGCGTTGTTGTTCAGCTAAAAATTGATGTTGACGGGAGGTGAAATGAGTTGTTACCTTGCTAGAGCAGGGCATCGTAAACCACCTGGCCGGGCAAGCAGAGAGTCCGAAAGCCGACCAGGAGGAATGAGCAACGCTACTCCAGCTGCAGCATGGCTCTCATTTCATGAAACTGGGACATCAAGGGCTGGGGAATATGTTCCGATGAGCTGCACGCAGCTGTAACGCATGCCATATATTGCGAACAATGGGATTAGTATGATTTTGAATAACATGAAACATGTTATCCACGCGTTGTTCAATTATAGTCGCAATATAAGGCATTTGCGATATGTTGTGATGCTCTGCGATCCTCGTCTATAGAGGGGCCGAAAAAATTATTTTGAGACATTTGTTCTGTATTATCTGGACTTTCTAATTGTGACAATAAGCGAGGATGCTCCAGGCATCACAACCGTACAGCAACATGCTACGGATCACCGCTGAATAAAGAGTCAGTTTGATCCGTGTTGACAGTGTAGGTGACTTGAAAAATGGATAAAGTAAGGCAATTGCCGCATTTGATTTATGAATAAGATGCCGAATATGAATTTTGAACGTAAGCCTGGAATCCAAATGGATCCCAAGATACTTGACTGAAGGCTCTGGTCGGAATTGGTGAGTTCCCAAGGTGAGTTGGATTAGGCTTCGTCTACTAGACTTAGAAAACAAAACAGCTTTAGTTTTGTTTACATTGAGTTTAATGTTCCATAGACAAAAACAGGAATGATAGGAATTCAAAGCAGACTGGAATATAGGGATACGGCGAGGTAATAGACGGAAAGGCGTCTGATGATACAAACAAGTATCATCAGCAAAGGATGCAAGGTGAATACGGTTGAAAGTTGGGATATCTGACACATAGAGAGTGTACAGTAAGGGAGAATGGACTGAACCTTGTGGACCTCCCGCCAAGAGGGTCTTACAGTAAGAATTATACCCACTAACCGACACATAAAATTGTCGGTTAGTTAGGTATTTAGCTATAATTTTAATTAAATCAGCCGAAATTTGAAATTTGATTAATTTGTATAATAAACCGTTTATCCAAGACGTATCGAATGCCTTCTCAATGTCGAGGAATACTGCCAAAGTACTTTTCTTGTTGTTGAATCCCGTTACAACCTGGTCAACCAGTCGACCAAGCTGGAGCGGAGTACTATGTGTTTTTCTAAAGCCAAATTGGTGTGTTGGAATAAGGTTTCTCTCTACCACCTCTTGTTTTAGTCTAGCCAAAATTATTTTCTCCAGAACTTTCCCCAGCACAGGTAGAAGACTGATTGGCCTTAAGTTGTCCGGGTGGGTTGCATCTTTCCCAGGTTTAGGGAAAGTGATAAATTTGGCTTTTTTCCAGACTTCAGGGAAGTACTGGAACTTAAGACAAAGCTTCGCTATCTGAAGGAATAGGAGTAGGGCTTTTGGCGGTAAATATTTTACTGCCAGGTTTGGTATGCGGTCATGACCGGGGGCAAGAACGGAAGGGAGATCATGGATTACGGCTTTCAATTCCGAAAGCCGTATATCTGGAAAGGTGAGAGGGATGGGTCTTTCAAGAAAAGTACTTACTGTATGATGTACTTCAACTTCATGAGCCGGTGTGGTGAGTTCATGTGGGCGGAACCGTAGTGCAAGATGATTAGAGAGGATTTGGGCTTTCTCCTGTAGGAGATAAGCCCAAGTGCCATTACCATTAATTGCAGATGGAGGAGGCGGTGCTCGACTCCGTTTTATTCTTTTGAGAATCGTCCACGGGGGCGTTTAAACGTCAGTAAAGCGCTGGAGGGACGAGTCTAATTCAGCATTTCTCATTTCTTGCAATCGATTCCGCACCAAATGAGTGTAGCGACTGTGTAGCTGTTGTTAGTGGGGTGCGCCAAATGTACAGCCCCCAATTGTAACTTGAGATTACCGCTTTTTATCATTTAGATACTTTTAAAGTGTGGGATCGTTATGGTCGTGTGTGTGTGTAGTGTCATTTGTTGGCGTGCTGTAGAATGTAGAAGTGTTAATGGCAGTTTTAATGCTGACCTTGTAGACTAAGGACGGACGGGTTCTAATTGTTCTGTAGACTGGACAGAGAAGGTAGGCTTAACCACTTGGTTAAGAATGTGAGGGTAGCTCTACCAGTCTGTGTGGTCGTGGTACATGTTTGGGGACGAAGACAATAAAAATGTGGGGCGGGGGGCTGATTTTTAAGAGTATAGGACTGTGGTCTGAGTTAAGTATGTCTGTAATTGGTGGTGAAGTGTTGAGAGATAGGTACATTTTCGAGAGAGCGGTATCTAGCCTGTACAGAAAAGAAGGACCAAAACGATGTGTTTTCAAAAAATGTAGGTCCCCTTGGGGCAGGAAGTTATAGGTTATTATGTTGGTAGTCATTTTGGAGTATCACACCAGATCCATTTTGGGTACGACAATTCCAAAAAAGATGTTTACTATTGAAGTCTTCCGCTAACAAGTAGTTAGGGTAGACGGTAATGAGAGCATTTAGGTCGTACCGCGTTAGGAGTCTGGTAGGTGATTTATAAATAGAAGTTATGTAAATTGATTCGCGATTTGAAATAGGTAGGAATATGGCTGTGGCTTCAATGAATTGAAGCCTGGGTATAGGGGCCACTCTTTGACCAATGATTTGTTTTATACAAATTGCAGTGCCACCAAGGGGACCGTTCAGTCGGTCCTTTCTATATATACAGTAATACGGAATTTTGAATTTTTCGCAAGGTTTTAGAAATGTTTCGTTTAAAAGAAGAATATCTATATCTCTCTCTTGTACAAAAGTAGTTAGCTCCTGAACTCGCTTTAATACACCATTGGCATTAAGTGCCGCAACATTGAGAAAGCTTCCGCTATGGAACCTACACATGTTCATCGAAACACATATTCACCAGGTTAGTCATGAAGACAAACTTTTCCATAGGAGTTTGTAGTTTAGCCAACATAGGCCCTATGTTATTTAAAAGTTCATGTCCATGACTAGATAATGGTAGCTGAGAGACTTGATTTGATCGGCCGCTAGCAATGCTTTTTGATTGGGTATTTGTAGTATTGATAGATTGACTATATGAAACTTGAGGATTTATTGGTTTAGATGTAAACGTACGTGTTTGACGTACTTGCAAGTTTTGATTTTGAGGATTTTCTTTTCTCTTTAAGAATGCAGCTTTTGCAGCAACGAATGACGGGCATTCTCTGTACGAGGCAAGGTGGCCTGACGCACCACAATTGGCACACTTGAGTAAAGACTTGTCAGTTAAGGCTTGAGTTTTCACCGGACAATTTGCATGATTGTGTGGGCCAGCACACACTACGCATTTGGGCGCCAGGCTGCACCCCGCAAAAGTATGGTTAAAGCGTTGGCATTTGAAGCATTGCGTTAAGCCAGATCGGGGTTTGTATGGCTCCACCGCAACAACTGCAAATAGAAGCCGTGTTAGGTTATATATTTCCCTGCCTGCCTCGTTGTTATCAAGTTCAAGTATGAACAAGGGAAGTGGAATGATGCAGTTAGATACAGAATACAGACATATTATATAACGGCACACACTACTTTACCCGTCTGCAACGATAGGCCATCGAAATATTCAAACATAAAACAGTTTCAATAGAAAAGAAGAATCATTTAAAGTCCAAAGTATGGATAACGGTTCTAAAAAACGCAAAATGTAAACCTCTACAAGTACAGTCGACTAGACTATCAAACAGCAATCTCAGTGGAACAATGGAAGTCCCTACCGCTGACCAATCAGAAGGCAGGTATAACGTACAGTCGACTAGACCATCAAACAGCAATCTCATTGGAGCAATGGAAGTCCCTAACGCTGACCAATCAGAAGGCAGATACAACTTACGAACACATCGCCGTGAACGTATAAATAGGACAGACAGCGGACAGAATTGCCAGGAGTCATTCATCGTTGAGTTCTACAGCTAGCAACATCTACTGCAGCTCTACAACTACAACGCAAATTGGCTTAATAACGTCTTAGACGACAAGTACTCCAACACCGAGTCTGACTTGTGCGGATGGTGACCGGTAGTTTAAGTATGCTGTGATTGGTCATATCATTATTGTAATCAACTAATGACCAATCGTTAGGAGTGCAGCTAATTTTCTTGACTGGCCCTCGGGCCAGTCGAGTGCCGCGTGGCGTGTTTTCGTTTTTTTTCTAATAGGGAGTGTGTGTGCTAATAGGTAAGGTTGTGGTGTTACAATATTTTATTGTATGTTATAATCTTGGCCAGTGGTGATAAGTGTTATTTGAATCTAGTGTAGTATCTGAACTAAGACTTGGCAATTGCCAAGCATGACTACTATGCCGGATCCTGACAGGTCCATGGATCTTGACCCTGCGGATGTCTCACATCTCGAAATCTGGGAGGATACGGGAAACAAATTTGAAAATTTTTCTAGACATCATAAATATGATAAAGATACTAAATTGAGCAACATTTTGCGGTGTGTAAATAGTACCTTTCTAGTTATCACTAACTATCTATCTGCCTACCATGAGTACGAGAGGTCAGACGACGCTCGTGATTTCACAAAAGGTTCTCTAAGTCGACTTAATCTTATTATTCAAACAAAGTCCAGGGAAACCCCTCCTTGAGGCTATATTGTGTGAATTGAAGGCAGCTGCGGTTGAAATTCAATCGTGCTGTTTTATCTTCTCCCAGAAACCCATGGAGGAGGACTCAGAATCAGAAACAGAAAGTAAACTAATTGATGAAGGAATACCATCAACTACTAGTCGGGAGAACTTCCTTAAAGAGAAAGAGAAAAGTAACTCTAATGAAACTTCCAAAAAACGGAAAGGAAGAAAAGAAAAAATCAAAAGAAAAAGAAACTGCATTGGTAGTAAAGAAAACTAATACTTCTGAACATGGAAATTTACCAAAACGATCTAGGCAACCTGTGGAATGACCAGTTGTAGTTCCAGCAACTCCTACCAATAATAAATTCTCAGCCTTCTGAATTAACTGCTGGGACACTCTCAGGGGTGGTTTCTCCTCCAACTGCTGGACCTTCTACGGCTACAGCAACATCAATTCCTTCGTTAAATGTTGGTACTACGGGACAGCGTCCCTCGTCAATCACTGTCATTGGCCACGGGGACATGTTCCGAATGAATAGAGAAATTAGGAAACTAGTGAGTAGTAGTGACCCAAAAGTAATCAGCACTGACGAAGGATTGAGATATTATGCGTCTTCATTGGAAGACTTTGCTAAGTTGAAGGAATATTTTACTTCCTTGCGAAAGGAATATTATACATTCAAACTTAAAAAAGATCTTCCTTTGAAGGTCGTACTTAAAAGGCTGCCTGCAGAAACACACCCAAATGAAATTAAAGAGGAAATCCTAGCTCTAGGATTTCCAATCAAATCTGTCAAACAAATTACTAAGACAATAAACAATTTGGCTGTACCATTCCCAATTTTCATCTTAGAACTTGAGCGAACAAATGATGCTCTAGAAATTTATGACTTAAAGCGCCTTTTATACATGGTTGTAGCCGTGGAAGCATACAAACTTCGGGCTATACATAAACAGTGTTACAAGTGCCCGTCCTTTAATCACACCTTCCCTGCCTGTAACCGGGCCCCACGTTGTGTTGTCTGCGCTGGGGACCATGGGCACAAAGACTGTGCCTTAAAGGCCCAAGCGCAGAGAGAGAACCAAATTTGCTTAAATGTGCTAATTGCGGGGGGTCCGGTCACCCCGCTTCATACCGTGGCTGCCCTGTTTACAAAGCAGCACTTGAGGCTTATGATAGTGCAGCAAAACCCAAACCTAAAAACCCAGTAAATCCACCTCAACCAAAGACCTTCACTTCGTTTAGGGTCGATCCAACCATATCCTTCACACAAGCCTTAAGGACTGGAACTTCTTCCAGAACAAAAGTGAACAACACTGTTCAAGAACAATACCGAGGATTTCCAGCAGAATTATTGAGTGAGCGTGCAGAGGAGATGCTCCGGGACATTCAGACCATGTTGGCTGAATTGTCAAGTCCTATGGCGCGTTTTATCTTCATGCATCAATTGGTTAACCAATGCTTAGCATAGTTAAGCCAGTTAGATGGAACAATCAATTAAATCGTGCGAGGTTTACTCGCTTGAAAGAGTGTGGCTCATCCTGCGCCGTCCGGCTTTCGGACTTTCTGCTTGCTGGCGGTGCAGTTTCTCATGCCCTCTTTTAAGGTGAAAATGTCCACCATTTATTCAAACCTGGATCTGCAGGCGAAGTACTTGTCCCCAAAGGCTAAGATTTTATATATATCAGAACCCCAACTTGTTAGCCACCAAGTAATTAGCTGCCAGGTAAACCAGTGGGTTTCTATGCGGCACAATGAACGGTGCCAAGTCACCGTCTAACAAAAAAAAAAAAGAATTGCCAGTCTCAAGACAACCCTTGAGGATGCCAGACGCAGTCTCTGGCGAAACGTCGGGGAACTACAAGCCTCACGACCACGCCCTACAGCCCGAAAAACTTCATCAAGGTCATCATATTCGTGTATGTCTAAATTTTTAGGAATTCCGAACTCCGGAAGGATACTATATAGCTTCTCCCTGTTGACTGAATCGTATTTATTTTTGAAGTCTACATATAGTTAAAGTACAGCGCCATTATATTCTCATTTGTTTTCTAAAATCTGTCTTTTATTAAACATCTGATCTGTTGTAGATCTATTTGTTTTAAATTCACATTGATGATCACCTAGAATGCCTACAATATAGGGAGTAAGTCTGCTTAATAATATAATTATTTTGAATTTGTACGCAGTTGAGAGTATTGAGATGCCCCTGTAGTTGTTGCAAACATTTTTGTCTCTTTTCTTGTAGATTGGTACAAGAATCGACTCCTTACATTTATTTGGAAGAGCTTTTTTTTTTTCTCAAATCATACAAAGTAACCGACGTATATTTTCTGTCATTTTTTTCCCCCCTGATTTTAACAGTTCTGCTGGGATCCCCTCAGAATCTGATCCTTTATACATAATCGAGTTGTCTATCACCATTTCAGCCTCTAAAGTACTTGGTCTGTGACAATCATTCTGTTATCTGTATATTATTCTCTTCAGTATCCACTTTTATATGCACATTTAATAATTGAGGGGCTCAGTGGAATAAGGGCCCATCCCAACCGATGGTTGATTTTTAGTTATTTGCAGATTATGTATCCTATGACCATTTCTGTTAATCTTTAGAAGCTCTTAACTCTAACTTTGCTCAAAAGAGGATAAATGAGACTTTATGTCTAAGAAAAATTTCTAACTTCTTCACGCGCGCGGGAAATAAAGGCCCATCCCAACTACTGACACGTGACCGTATATTGTCCGCTACTCTGTGGTCCGCTACAATACTTACTAGCATTGCCGGCAAATATCAGTAAATGCAGAATGGCTGATGCGACAGATTCTTGTGCAAATGGAAATAGTGGAATAAAATATTAGAAAAGAAAAATAAATGTGCAAGAGTGGAATAAATCGAAGCAGAACATTTTACGCAACAGTGGAAATGAATACATATAGGACTGAATCAGTTGCTTCAAGAGGTGCGGACGAAATTGCTAGTTGTTTATTAAAAGCTGTGCCACTGATTTGAAAAAGGAGCTAATAAAAAGAAACTTATAAAGTGATTCATGTGTTGGTCAAAACAAGAATTATACATTATTGGGACTTTGGCTGTACATGATTGATAGTGGTTGGTTTGAAGAAATTGAACATACATTTCTTGTACCGGGTCACACTTTCTTTCCCTGTGATGTTGACTTTGGTGTGATTGAAAAAGTTAAAAGAAAAATACAAGTGGTTTATACACCTGAACAGTGGGCTCACCTCATAAGAAAGAGATGATCAAAGAAACCATTCACAGTAATTGAGATAAATGCAGAAGAGTTTAAAGATTTGGATAACTTAAATAAAATGTTCACAAAGAGAAATGTGACGCTGGACACGCATAAGGTAGACATCAGAAAAGCATCTCAGTTTCGTTTCGTGGAAAACAGACATGTAATGTATGTAAAATCCAGTTTCGGTGATTTGGCTTTAGAGGAAGTAATAAGCTTTAAAAAAAAAGGAAAGTAAAGTGTCCTGTATTACGAGATGTAATATTGACAACAAAATTCCTTAACGGTAGGATGATAAAGAAGACATCATGACTCACATGACATTTTTACCACCTGTACACCAGACATTTTAACAGTAGCCTTAAATCAAATGATGATGATGATGATTATGATGATGATTATGATGATGGTGACGATACAAATGCTGCAAACGTAGGATACGTAGATTAATGCAAGATTCAACTTAAAAGTGTTATTTAATTTGTTTATTTATGTTGTATTCTTTTATATTCTGAATTTTCTTTTTCTTAGATTAGACATATGAAACAATATAGTGATCTATACATTTGCAGGCAGAAAGCTTATTTTATGTACAAGACATGTACCAAATATTATCAATGTGTGCTCTATATATTTTACTCAATGTAGAATTTAATAAAATGCAATTTTTCTCCAAACTTAGTGCAGTTGGGATGGGCCCTTATTCCACTGACCCACTCAATTGATTAAACAACATTTCCATCTATTTACATACTCCTGGAATCTTCTATCAGATCCCCATTTATATTACTAATTATGTTTGTTCTAGCCTGATATCCTTTATTCTCTATACTACTTCCCTAATATAATTCTCTGATATTCCTATTTTTTGCATTAATTTCAAGATCTTTATTTTTCTGTCACAAATATTCTTTCTTTTTACTCTTTAATAATCCTGTGGTTTCCCGTCTAATGGTACATACTGTTTCCAGATTTAATTCACAGGCTCGTGTACACAATTATTTTTTTCTTGCTTTCTCTTCTTTATCATGTTGGCACAAATCCTCAACAAACCACTTCTGGTTTTAATCCTTTTTTTTAACCAGCGCTTGTGATGCTTAAAATGTAATAGTTTGTCATATCCTCCCATTCATTATTTAAATCAATTTATTCTTTGATTGCCTCATTCTCATCTGAGGATTCCTATTTTCAAATCTATTAGAACATTTCATTTGGTATTAATGCCGTAATTAATCGTTTCTCAAGTTTTCCAATTCATACTTTTTAGAATCATCTTTGTCTTTTGTTCTTCTCACGAGCGATAACCGTTTTCTGATTATCATCCTCACCGGATAATTTACCGAATTACGGTCTGCCCATATAACTTGACTACTATTGTGCCAGTATTTGTCTACTAATACATGATCTATCTGGTTCCGAGATTTGCCATCGGGAGACGTCCAGGTGTATTTATGAATAACCTTATGCTGGAATGTTGTGCTGTTAACAATGAGATTCTTTGATTTGGTAAAAGTGACTAATCTACCTCCATTGTTGTTACTATCTTCATGAAGACTGAATTACCCTATTGTTGGCTTGAATATACCCTTTCGTCCCACTTTTGCATTATAATCTCCTAAGAGAACTTCCATATGGTATCGTGAGAAGCTATCAAATACGCATTCTAATTCTTCACAGAACTCATCTTTGAATTTGTCATATTATTAAAGGCAAATCAGCCTCATAGCTGTAGTGAAAGCAACTTATCTAAGGAAGGACACCTGAAACATCTCTGGTCATCCATGTTGGGGGTTGATGCGGTAGGCCAGCTCCCTCCCATCAGAAAGAAAAAATGCCTTGCTAAAAAACGTAATAGAGATAAGCCGGTCAGATTAAAAGGATCAAGCTGCAGAAACCAACTCTGCTAATTGGAACATGGAACGTACAAGGCGTGAGGAATACAAGGGAGGAGATTCTTAAGCAGATGGAGAAGTTGAAGCAGGACATAATCTTACTGACAGAAACAAAGAACAAAGGAGAAGGAATATAAACTTTAGGATCATATGTTTATATTTACTGTTAAAAATAATGGAAGGACTAAAAGAGGGGTTTCAGTACTTATCAAGAAGAAATATAAGAGATATATCACAAACTGAGAAGCAACAAATGAAAACATAATTAAAATTAATATATCTCTTTTTGGCATAAAATGCTCTATATTAGGAATATATGGAATTAGTGAGGACGAAAATTATTTAATAAAAGATAAATTAAATTCTATTATGGATGAGATCGGGACCTCAAGATCAATCATATTAGCTGGCGATTTTAACAGCAGATTCAGCAAAGAGATAGATAATTATGTAGTCGGACCATATGGAGAATTGGAGAAAACTCACAATGGTAGAAGATTGAAAGAATTTTGTGAACAATATTCACTTAAAATCCTAAATGGATTTTACCAACATAGAGATATTCATAAGTATACTTGGCACCAAGATACTGTTAATCTAAATCGATAATAGATTGTTTAATAATAAAGAAACATTCAATTTTATGGATGTAAGGGCATACAGAGGATTATCATGCGGAAGTGATCACTATTTATGGAATGTAAAAATAATATTTCCATTCCAAAGTAAAAATGACAGACTAAATAAAACTAAAATTAAGAGGACAGTTTTCATGACTTGTCAACAACTCTATACAACTTGGAGAATGAGAGCACATCATATCTGTATAAGAAAAGGTTAGATGATCAGTTACTAATCTCTACGTTTGACAATGCTCAGGAAGAATACAACTATATAGTAAAAAGTATTCATCAGGCGGCAAAAGAAGTTTTAGGAGAAGCAAACAGAGAAATAAATAAATTCAAATATTTTTGGAATGAGGACATAGCAAAAGAAATAGCAAACAAAAAAGAAATATACTTAATGTGGATGAATACCATCTGAAAGACAAAATACAATATAAAGAAGCTCAAGCAAGAGTTAGAAAGAAAATTACGGAAGCTAAACATCAGAGCTGGGAACAAAAAATTGTTTAAAAATTCAAACATGTACTGGAGGAAAATGAAGTTACTGAATCTTGGAGAATTTAAAAAAAAATGAGAAATAAAAGAAGTGGACAAACAAATGTACAAACAATATCTATGACTGAATGGGAAAATAATTTTAAAACGTTACTATCAGAAAACAGGGTATTCAATTTAGATATCGTTCAAAATATTCCAGAAATAAATGAAGATGAACATATACAATTGGACATAGAGGATAATAAAATTAATATTCAATTATTAAAAAATAAAAGAGCTAGTGGTCCAGGAGGAATACCAGCAGAACTATTAAAACATGGATCCGACCATTTATTTGAACGACTGAGAAAATTATTTACAAAATTTATGAATGGTGAAAAAGTTCCTGAAGAATGGAAACTAGGATACATTTCGACAATCCATAAAAAAGGGGGGGGGGAAAGACCAATGTGAAAATTATACAGGTACAACAGTAACAAGTACTATGAGTAGACTCTATGGACGTACACTAAAATATTATTTGGAAAAAAACTATAGTGATATGGAGTTAGAGGAACAGTCAGCATTTAGAGCAGGTCGTTCCACAACCGACAATGTGTTTTGCATTACTCAGGTAATAGAAAAGAAAATGCAATGTGGACAACCTTTGCACCTACTATTTGTAGATCAAGAGAAAGCATACGACAATGTCCCTATAGAGAAACAATGGATTGCTTTAAGACGTATGGGAATTGAGGCTATAATAATTAAAGCTATACAAAATTTATATGACAATTGCATGTCTAAAATTAAATTGGCAGTAAATTGTCACATGATTTTACGATAAATAAAGGTCTTCGTCAAGGTTGTTGTCTATCACTGACTCTGTTTAAAATAGATGTACATGAAATATTAAAGAATTGGAGGAGAAAATGTTCAAGCATGGGAATTCCTATTTCAAACAACAAAACTTTGTACAACTTACATTTTGCAGATGATCAATTGTTAATTGCACAAGATTATGAAGATTTACAATATATGACTAGAAAATTAATAGAAGAATATGAAAAATGGGGATTAAATTTGAACATGAAAAAAAAAATTATCAATTGGTGAACCAGAACAAAATTTTATTTTGGAGACTGGAGAATCAATAAAATGTTGTAGTGAGATCACATATTTAGGAATAAAAATAAATAAAAATGGGAGTTATGAAGAGGAAATAAGAAATATAAATAATAAAGGAAAATTTGCAATTGCTTGCCTCAATGGAATATTGTGGGATAAAAATATAACTAATAAAAATAAAATTAATAGATATCATACAATTGTTAAAAGCATCATTACTTATGGAGCAGAACTTTGGCCATCAACAACAAAAACAAATAAGTACATTTTGGCAACGGAAATGGATTTTATACGAAGGGCAGCAAGAATTTCAAGAAGAGAAAAAAATTAGGAACTCAGTTATAAAGGAGAAAATGAAGACTGAAGACACTATTTTAGATTATATTAAAACTCAGCAATTAATATGGTACGGACATGTCCAGCGAATGGAAGAGGATTGACTACCAAAATCTGTTTTGGAATGGAAACCTGAGGGAAGATGAAGCAGAGGAAGACCTAAAATCTCCTGGAGTCAGGGAATATGTTTATATATGAAGGAGAAACATCTACAACCAGGAGATTGGATGGACCGACAAAATTGGTTATTAGGAATCTGACGATGTTAAAGACATTAATCAACCTATGATCGGTATAATAATAATAATAATAATAATAATAATAATAATAATAATAATAATAATAATAATAATAATAATAAATAATAATAATAACAACAATTACAACAGTAATAACAACAGTAATAATAGTAATAATATATGTTTTCTCTAATTGTACTCATATCACATGCAGGAAAACTATTCGCAGACTCACTTCAGTACACAGCCTGGGCGAGAAACTAGGCCAGGAAGTAATCCAAAAGAGTAGACCTATATCAGAAAACATAAATATCGAAAATATAAATGTTGACATTGCAAAAGTGGGCATGGTAGCATTGAGATCAACGGGTAGGAGAAAACTATATCCGTTAAGATGGTAACCTTCATTCTGCTATGTGGCAAGAGCCCAAACATAGGGTCATGGCTCTGCTTTATTAGGAGTTGCTACACTAAGTTAATGTAGTTATGCTTCTATCCCTACAGATGTATGTGTCAGCATATCGACCCAATGAGACATCGAGTAAGTTATTACTAGGATGATGAATATCCTCTGCTTCTTTCATATGCATCAAAATATTCAGACTTGAGTCCCACGGTTTAAGGCCCCCGACCCGCAAGATTTTCTCAAAGGATTATTACACCCTAAAAAATTCTATCGACCGCGGTCGGGTTTCAAGGCGCGACAGGTGACCGTCATTTGCATGAGAAGCATAAACAAATCCTGATTCTCCACGTTCGGGATTGAATATTAGGTCTTCTGTATTAATTTATATGAAAAATGTCACATATGTATGGTCGGAAAAAAAAAATCTTTTAGGATTTCAAAGATTTATCCTGTGTTATGTTATTATTTGTGAACGTTCTTTAACAACAATTATCGTTAGCGTCACAATTCAAGTGCGGCAAAAAAGGACTAACAAATTCTTCTCGGTGGCTTCTCTTTGCAAGTTCTAAGTTATTTTTTGTGCCGCAAATGTTGACGGGAACCACGTGTTTAATTCCGATCGGACGGATCACATACTCAGAGTTTTACGACCTCAAACATCAATTGAACGCGACTTGGTAAGAGACCCGAGCACCGTAACCATTATCCCGTCGATATAGACTACAGGGTGTAACAAAAATAAAGAAGATGCGAAGTAAAAAGTAAAGAAAAATAAATATTATCACGTTTAGGCCTATCACACGCCTAACGTCAATTTATCTGAAATTGTAAATTAATGTTATAAGTTTGTAGCGCTTATCTAAACAGGAGATTCCGCTAGATAGTTGGATAACATTTGTTGCTTAAATTAATATGAGGTTCTTACCTTACGTTAAACTAGTCCTAATATGAAGGAGTATATTTATCTTGAAATATCCTTGTTGCCCAGCGACAACAAGATTTATGACATAACGTGACGGAGCAACGTCAATGAACGTAAAACTCAAAATATTACTCTACATTAAATTAACAGAACATTAATATTTCAGTTTAATCTGTGAACATAAACAGCTCGGGAGCTGTAGACAGACCAATGGACAACGCTTCCTCCAACAGGTACATTTCAAATACAATATTTATGTTCGTTTAAATGTCAGATACTATTGTATCACGACATGCGGTACATTTTAAAGCTACATTTATTGGTCATTATAACAAATTTAACTATACAATCACAAATATTCTGTTTATATCCATTTAGAAAATATTGCTTATTATGCGTTAAAATTAAGCTTCCTTGGTCTTTATATTAAATTCCATGGCCTAACATTTGGCGTATTAAGCCGTTGCCTACTTGCGCCGTTTACTGATATAGACGGTATTCAGTGCAGTGTATGTGGAGCCTAATAGTTGTTGAGGCTTCTATTTACTGCAACTTCATAAATTATACACGTTTATGTGTAGACAAAATAATTTATTTTACATTAACGCAGCAAGCCAAAACATAGACAATTTTTTGGGTAAACATTTTGCGCGAATAGGGTGAAACTAGATCCATTCTATTCCTATAAATTTTTCCTTATTTTTCCTTAACAGTTCTCTATGTTTTTTATGTTAATGCACGATGCTAATTTGTTCTCAGAAATCAAAATTATAAATATTAGTTACATGAATCAGTAACTCAACATAATTTATGTCCAGTTTAAGACAAAATTTAACAAATCAAATATCATTAACAAAAGAACAAAAATCTCTAAAAAGCGAGTATGCAAATGTCTAATGTTCTTTCTCGAATTATCTCGGGCAAACTAAATAAGTTTAGCGCATATTGCTTGGTATTAAAAGCTGTAACGTAATTGTATTACAGACACCAGGAGACCCACGTGTCGCACTTCTGTAAAATATGTAGCAGCTGTCTCTTTTAAACTAGTTCAGTAAATTACAACATAAAAATTATTTACGTCATTCTAGCGACGATTCTTATGAACGATCAAGTTATAATAAGTAGCAATTTCTCGAGAAGAAGTCATCTTAAAACCGTACAGACAAAATTCAACCTAACTAATAGCGTATGCTACATAAAGAAAGACTCCCTGAAAGTAAGTGTCTGCTTTTTTTCATATAATATTATTGGGAGAATAACTGTTGTATAAATTTGCAGTTTAACGTTTTTTAAAGAAGTTGCCGTTACGGGGGTCCCTATAATTCGTAGAGATGATTACTACATAGATTCGAGTAAAGAAAGAATAAATAATAGTTAAAAAACTAAACCAACACGGTTTATTAGAAAACCGAACTAAAAAATGAAAAATATTTTTAATTTCCAACACGCTTGGGATAAAATTAAAGTGGTCAACAAAAACATAATCTCCAATACATCTAGAATATAAATAGGGTTACCTACAAAAAAATAATTTTACCATGAAAAGCGTGGGGTGCTCTATATCAATTAATATATTTGATAATAAACAGATATTGGTAAAAGTAAAGTCTCTAAGAAAAAACGTAAAAACCATAAATAGCACCCCACGCTTTTGATGCTAAAATTATTTTTTTGTAGATAACTCTAGTTTTGTTATAGATGTGTTGAAGAAGGTTTTTTTTTTGTTGACCGCTTTAATTTTGTCCCAAGCTTGTTGTAAATTAAAATTATTTTTCATTTTTTAGTTCGGTTTTTTTAATAAAGCGTGTTGTTTTGGTTTTTTAAATTATTATCTATTTTTTATTTTTTAGTTTGGATTTCTATTAAAGCATGTTGTTTTAGATTTTTTAACTATTATTTATTTTTTTAATTTTAATTTTAATTGATTGTCATAAACCGGAATCCCATGATAATTTAATTGCTTAATACTCTTCTAAAATGAAAATCCTCCCGGCCGGATTTGAACCAGCGACCTATGGATTACTGAAATTATATACCACTACGTCCGCCGCTCTACCAACTGAGCTCTTACAACGATTGAACAAAAAGTCGATAAGTCCGCAACCTATTAACCGGTTTTTATTTTTTTTATTTCCTGATGATTCTCTACAGGATTTTAGAAAAAAATATGAAATTATTGTATTGTCATGGGTCCTTTAAAAGTATACAAAATTTCAAGTCGTTCCAATGTTTTTAAGTGGGTGAAAGTCCTGTTCAAACATTCCGTTGCATAGATACAGGTCCGTTACATAGAAAGATACAGGTCTGGCAAATATAAAGCGTGTAAATACACAGATATTACGTGAGAGTTTTATCAAGTAATATTTTTTTTATTATTGGACATGTATAAATCCTATTTCGCCTTAAGGTATATTAGGCTTATAGTTTGTGGTACTTCATATAATTTGATCTAAACCTAAGTTTCTTTTATGAATCTTATTTATAAATTCTACCTTCTGTAAAGGTTTGTAACTAACAAACTATTTTGAAAATGATTTGAAAAAAAAATGCTGTTTTGACTTATATACAATTTGGAATAATAATGCCCTCGGCTGTCAAAAGGCTATTACCTACCTTGTAGCATAAATAACTCTAAGGTGATTTGTTATTTCGTTTAGTTAGTAATTGTCAATCAAGTGAACTGCAAACCTAGTAAATTAAGTTATTGCCAAGTCTACTCTTGTGCTACGGATGTCAGTCCCAAACAAAATAAAAGTCTGCCCAGTTGTATATACAGTGGGTGTCAACATCATTTGATAGAGGTAATTTTATCGTGTAACACTTGATACGTTTATCGAAATTAGTTTTTATTTGAAGTAACAAACTTTTTCAGCAATGAAAATCAACCCTTTTACTTAAATTCTGTTTAACCCGGGAGACGTATTCATTTACCCGGCGTGCGCTGCTACGACTAAATAAGTTGAAATTAACGCTATTTTATGTTTAGTTGAATAAGTGGTAGGAAAAATAATTATACATTTATATTTTTAGATATCCCGTGCTGATTTTACCCGGCGTTGCCCGGGAATCTACGTATTCCGATATTCTTGACATAAATGAGCTGAAATACGAAAATTAATGTGTTTTATGTTTACTTAAACAAGTAGTAGGAAAAATTAATATCGTAATTATTTTTATGTACCCCGTGCTGTTTACCCGGCGTTGTCCGGGAATCTATTTATCCCGATCTTCTTGACATAAATGAGCTGAAAGAGAAAACAATAATGTACTTCTTAAGATTGGTTGAATAAGTATAATGAGAAATAATTCTAAATTAATATCTTAAATATTTTAAGATTTCCCATGCCGATTACCCGGTGTTGCCCGAGATTCCATTTATCTCGATCTTCTTGGCATAAATAAGCTAAAAGACAAAAATTCGTTACTGTTAGTTATCATTAAAAGAACACGCGACATGTGCTGCTATGCTTGCACAGGAATCTACGTACTTGTCTCGATCTTCTTGGCATCAATGAAAGACAAAAGTTGTTATTGTGAGTTATCCGTAAGAGATAAACATACGCGGACTTTTTTCTAGAGCTTTTTGAGATATTCAATTCTGTGTACATTAATTTTGTGTATTTGTTATGGTTTAGGCAGCGTAAGCCATTTAATCGTCCTAGAGCTACTTATTTCACGTTTTCCCCTATAAAGGGCGATTTTTAAGGGCGTAGGAGTTGAGTATCAGACCTCTCCTATAGCCTATGTTCATCCCGAGAATCCCCTAAACATTTTGCAAAAAGCCCCATCACAATCGGATCAACAGTATGGCCGGGCATAAAGTACGAACAAACAAACATTCATTTTTATATACGTATTATGTCACTCTGTGGCCACATCCATTCTTTTCCCTTCGTTTGATGTGAATGAAATATTTGCCAATCTTCTTCTTTTCTCATCCACCTTGAGCTTCCGACTTAATTCTGTTATATCTTTATGGTTTAAGCTTTGTTTAATCTCAATATTTGTTATGTATCAGCTGCTATTTGTTATGTATCAGCTGCTATTTGTTACGTATCAGCTGCTTGCAATGTGTTCCTGATAATTCTGTTTCCTTTCATTTGGAGTTGTTTTAGTAGAGTTTTTGTATCGCACCAGGAGCTGAGCTCCTGATCAGTTGCTTGTATATCATCATATATTTAATGTTTACATGTACTGTAGGTAATGTGATTAGGAGTGACCACACGGATCTTCTGCCGTGTTCTATGTTTAGCGTGATGCACTTTGTATGTGCGCCCCCTTCTAAATTACTACACAAAAATATGAAGAAGTAGTTAACTTTGAAACTATATTCAATACTCTCATTAAATAAAACTAAATTTCAGATTTTTCTTAATGCTGTTTTTTTAGTGAAAGGTACACATAGAGTTTTGTCATTGTTTATTTTAGTTTACAATTGTTACACCATGTTTCTTATTCTGTTAGCTGCCTTTCATCGAATAGTAAGCATAATTATTATGATTCATATTCGATGTAAAAAAGCAATATCATCTGCAGAAACAAAAATATCTATATTTGATCTTATTGGCAAATCGACAGTAAAAACATAAGATAATGTTGGTGACTATTTAATTCATGCTCCAAATGGGAGTCAATGACCAATCACGTTTCAATGAATTTTATTTTACAACCAATGGCAGTCGTGTTTCACCTCGGTATTTATCAAATTCTGTTTACCAAAATAAAGAAAGCTCCTCCTTTTTAATATTCCGAACAGGTCAGAGCATTATTTCGCAGTGATGACTCTCGAACAGATACGTTGAAAATAGCAAATAATGAGCAGATTCCTTGCAACTACACATTTGATAATTTTGTGTTAAATAATTGTGTTTCTAAATAATGATTTTATTGAGTTGTTTCTTAAAAATTAAATAATCAACTTTAATGTTGGTTATAATATACAATTTGATGTGTCAAATAAATGTTTTCTCCACTGGTGTGCATTCTTACAATATTGCGATCCTATTTGGTAATAAATAATATAATCTAGTTGCAGTGGATGAACAAATGAAACATAACGAAACATTTCTTGTTTGTTTTCAAACATCGCCGTTTAGAATAAATATATAAATATTTAAAAATAACTATATTTAAACAATGATTTATTAGCATAGAGCATCAATTAAATTAGAGGAAAAATTTTCTTTTTAGGAGCCCTAGCAAATCTTGGTGCACTACTTGTATTCTAGCTTGCGTCTGGTGACAAACCTCATGAGATCAAACCCAAGTGGATTCTGTGGATTTTTCAGTGTGTATAAGTCCATATTATGTGTTCATTTGGAAGCGATCTGAAGACGTGAGTCTCCTGTGTAGATGTACGGCAAGTAAAACATCTTCAAGCCTCTGAACAAAATTATTTTGGTCCTTTTGCGCCAAAATTTGAATTGCGATGCTAACGATCTTGTTTGTTGGAGAGAGTCGTTCACTTTAAAATAATATTATAACTCAGATCGAACAATTAGTTTATCCTCCTCAACTATATTTTTACCGACTTTATATTGGCTAGTTCGTTTTCTTTCGTAAGAATTTTGTATGGAGACGGGCTAACACTCAACTCCTAAATTAGAGGTCCAGGATTTCTTTTGACGTTTCTTCCGGAGGAGGTTATCTTCTTTGCGGCTAAGCTGTTCCTCTTACCAATTGAACTCTGTTGTACCATATGTTCCTTTAAAGAGCCAAACGTCCTCTTCCCAATTGTTGCTGGTTGACATTGTCTTCCTCAGACAACTTCTTTCATTTCTCGCCCAAGGTTTGTCTTATAATGGAAGCCTGCCAATATATGTGCTACTCTTGGTTTTGAAACATTCAATATATCCACTAATACCAACGTTACACAATGTCTAGTGTTGTGTTTGTTAGGTTTGTATTTAATTAAACTGCTCCTCTCTCTAGCTTATATGTGGATAGGCTTATGTGTTATTTATGTTGTGTGGCCCTGGAACCATGATAACTAACTTTATTACTTTTTAAAACAATTAACCGTGAGGTAAGTTGGGTGGTTGGCGTCTCCCCAAGATAGATCGGGAAATACGTTTACGCCTTTAAATCATAGCTTTTTTCAAGACAGTTCCTTAGCCTATGTTTATTTTTTTAATTTGCTTAAATTTACCTTAAATTATTCCTGATACATGATGTTGCAATATGTAAATTAATAACATAGAAATATACAGTTCGAAGTCTGAGGTCAAATGAGCGATGTGTATTAACTTAAAAAAATTAGAAAAGACTCAAAGGAAAAACATGTATTAATAACATCGATGTTTCAAACAAATAGATAAACTGGAGTTTATAAAGAAAAAGAAATAAAAAAGTATTAAATTCCCATACAATAATATACAATACAGAGCTGTCTACGGCATCATGGTTTGGTTTAGATAAATGGGAATTGCGCTTGATCGATTCCCGATGGGCATGAAATTTTCGCATGCTATTTGAGCCAGTATGAGGTGGATACCCACGCAGAATCTTAATAAATTTGGGAGGCTGTAATCAATAGCGACTATAACAGCTGAGGGACTCGACAGGATGACCACTAGTCACATGTACTCTGCACCGAATCCTCTTAATTCAGAGACATAAGGACTTTCATTAAGTGTGAATAATTAATTAAGTTATAATTATTATCAGACGTAGGGCATATTTATACTCAACTTAAACCAGGAATTCATTGGTAGCGTGATATACGACTTACCATAAAACAATTTCATATGCAATCGATAAAACTCAAGTGATTAGCGCTCGGTCATAGACCTGATCCTTTGCTGTTGTGATCAACCGCGCCAGTAAACAAGATACAATGAAACGGTAAGCCCTTATACAATGGAGAAAAAGTTAGCAGTTTTCTTTGTAAAAGGGAATTACAAGACTGCGCTATTATTAACTTGTAACAATAATAACTAAATCCAAAACTGCATACAAAAGAGTGGACAGCAACTAACAAGCTACTGGGTTTTCCTAGGTAACCTACGGAAAAAAGCACCCCACAAGCCATTTAACGAATCATGCGCGCCCTCCACAGGTGTCTTCTTTGGCGGCAGAAGGTAGAGGCCGACAAACAGAATTCGCGCTAGCAAAGATAACTCTTAGTTGGACAACCCTGCAAATTTGATGTTAGGACACAAATCATTTAAAGGAGGGTATGACCACAAACGCTTAAGTTTAACACCCCAGACAACGCCCTCAAGACATGGTTTGCGAATCAAAATTGTTGAAACATGTAAACGTTTGTGAGAGGCTAAGACTTTTGGAGGAAGGAAAGAAGTACCGGCCCACTGAGGGAAAATAAATATTCATTCTTAGCAATAATTAAAGTTACTAGTGCATGTACCAGTCGAGAATGCACATCGCTTTGCATAAGTCAAAGTTACTAGCGCTTGTGCCAGTCGAGAATGCACATCGCTTTGCATAAGTCAAAGTTATTAGCGCTTGTGCCAGTCAAGAATGCACATCGCTTTGCATAAGTCAAAGTTACTAGCGCTTGTGCCAGTCGAGAATGCACATCGCTTTGCATAAGTCAAAGTTACTAGCGCTTGTGCCGGTCGAGAATGCACATCGCTTTGCATAAGTCAAAGTTACTAGCGCTTGTGCCAGTCGAGAATGCACATCGCTTTGCATAAGTCAAAGTTACTAGCGCTTGTGCCAGTCGAGAATGCACATCGCTTTGCATAAGTCAAAGTTACTAGCGCTTGTGCCAGTCGAGGAGGCACATCGCTTTGCATAAGTCAAAGTTACTAGAGCTTGTGCCAGTCGAGAATGCATATCGCTTTGCATAAGTCAAAGTTACTAGCGCTTGTGCCAGTCGAGGAGGCACATCGCTTTGCATAAGTCAAAGTTACTAGCGCTTGTGCCAGTCGAGAATGCACATCGCTTTGCATAAGTCAAAGTTACTAGCGCTTGTGCCAGTCGAGAATGCACATCGCTTTGCATAAGTCAAAGTTACTAGCGTTTGTGCCAGACGAGAATGCACATCGCTTTGCATAAGTCAAAGTTACTAGCGCTTGTGCCAGTCGAGGAGGCACATCGCTTTGCATAAGTCAAAGTTACTAGCGCTTGTGCCAGTCGAGAATGCACATCGCTTTGCATAAGTCAAAGTTACTAGCGCTTGTGCCAGTCGAGGAGGCACATCGCTTTGCATAAGTCAAAGTTACTAGCGCTTGTGCCAGTCGAGAATGCACATCGCTTTGCATAAGTCAAAGTTACTAACGCTTGTGCCAGTCGAGAATGCACATCGCTTTGCATAAGTCAAAGTTACTAGCGCTTGTGCCAGTCGAGGAGGCACATCGCTTTGCATAAGTCAAAGTTACTAGCGCTTGTGCCAGTCGAGAATGCACATCGCTTTGCATAAGTCAAAGTTACTAGCGCTTGTGCCAGTCGAGGAGGCACATCGCTTTGCATAAGTCAAAGTTACTAGCGCTTGTGCCAGTCGAGAATGCACATCGCTTTGCATAAGTCAAAGTTACTAGCGCTTGTGCCAGTCGAGAATGCACATCGCTTTGCATAAGTCAAAGTTACTAGCGCTTGTGCCAGTCGAGAATGCACATCGCTTTGCTTAAGTCAAAGTTACCAGCGCTTGTGCCAGTCGAGAATGCACATCGCTTTGCATAAGTCAAAGTTACTAGCGCTTGTGCCAGTCGAGAATGCACATCGCTTTGCATAAGTCAAAGTTACTAGCGCTTGTGCCAGTCGAGGAGGCACATCGCTTTGCATAAGTCAAAGTTACTAGCGCTTGTGCCAGTCGAGAATGCACATCGCTTTGCATAAGTCAAAGTTACTAGCGCTTGTGCCAGTCGAGGAGGCACATCGCTTTGCATAAGTCAAAGTTATTAGCGCTTGTGCCAGTCGAGAATGCACATCGCTTTGCATAAGTCAAAGTTACTAGCGCTTGTGCCAGTCGAGAATGCACATCGCTTTGCATAAGTCAAAGTTACTAGCGCTTGTGCCAGTCGAGAATGCACATCGCTTTGCATAAGTCAAAGTTACTAGCGCTTGTGCCAGTCGAGGAGGCACATCGCTGTGCATAAGTCAAAGTTATTAGCGCTTGTGCCAGTCGAGAATGCACATCGCTTTGCATAAGTCAAAGTTACTAGCGCTTGTGCCAGTCGAGAATGCACACCGCTTTGCATAAGTCAAAGTTACTAGCGCTTGTGGCAGTCGAGGAGGCACATCGCTTTGCATAAGTCAAAGTTATTAGCGCTTGTGCCAGTCGAGAATGCACATCGCTTTGCATAAGTCAAAGTTACTAGCGCTTGTGCCAGTCGAGAATGCACATCGCTTTGCATAAGTCAAAGTTACTAGCGCTTGTGCCAGTCGAGGAGGCACATCGCTTTGCATAAGTCAAAGTTACTAGCGCTTGTGCCAGTCGAGAATGCACATCGCTTTGCATAAGTCAAAGTTACTAGCGCTTGTGGCAGTCGAGAATGCACATCGCTTTGCATAAGTCAAAGTTATTAGCGCTTGTGCCAGTCGAGAATGCACATCGCTTTGCATAAGTCAAAGTTACTAGCGCTTGTGCCAGACCTGAATGCACATCGCTTTGCATAAGTCAAAGTTACTAGCGCTTGTGCCAGTCGAGAATGCACATCGCTTTGCATAAGTCAAAGTTATTAGCGCTTGTGCCAGTCGAGAATGCACATCGCTTTGCATAAGTCAAAGTTACTAGCGCTTGTGCCAGTCGAGAATGCACATCGCTTTGCATAAGTCAAAGTTACTAGCGCTTGTGCCAGTCGAGAATGCACATCGCTTTGCATAAGTCAAAGTTAAGCTAGCGCTTGTGCCAGTCGAGAATGCACATCGCTTTGCATAAGTCAAAGTTACTAGCGCTTGTGCCAGTCGAGAATGCACATCGCTTTGCATAAGTCAAAGTTACCAGCGCTTGTGCCAGTCGAGAATGCACATCGCTTTGCATAAGTCAAAGTTACTAGCGCTTGTGCCAGTCGAGGAGGCACATCGCTTTGCATAAGTCAAAGTTATTAGCGCTTGTGCCAGTCGAGAATGCACATCGCTTTGCATAAGTCAAAGTTACTAGCGCTTGTGCCAGTCGAGAATGCACATCGCTTTGCATAAGTAAAAGTTACTAGCGCTTGTGCCAGTCGAGGAGGCACATCGCTTTGCATAAGTCAAAGTTATTAGCGCTTGTGCCAGTCGAGAATGCACATCGCTTTGCATAAGTCAAAGTTACTAGCGCTTGTGCCAGTCGAGAATGCACATCGCTTTGCATAAGTCAAAGTTACTAGCGCTTGTGCCAGTCGAGAATGCACATCGCTTTGCATAAGTCAAAGTTACTAGCGCTTGTGGCAGTCGAGGAGGCACATCGCTTTGCATAAGTCAAAGTTATTAGCGCTTGTGCCAGTCGAGAATGCACATCGCTTTGCATAAGTCAAAGTTACTAGCGCTTGTGCCAGTCGAGAATGCACATCGCTTTGCATAAGTCAAAGTTACTAGCGCTTGTGCCAGTCGAGGAGGCACATCGCTTTGCATAAGTGAAAGTTATTAGCGCTTGTGCCAGTCGAGAATGCACATCGCTTTGCATAAGTCAAAGTTACTAGCGCTTGTGCCAGTCGAGAATGCACATCGCTTTGCATAAGTCAAAGTTACTAGCATTTGTGCCAGTCGAGGAGGCACATCGCTTTGCATAAGTCAAAGTTACCAGCGCTTGTGCCAGTCGAGAATGCACATCGCTTTGTATAAGTCAAAGTTACTAGCGCTTGTGCCAGTCGAGAATGCACATCGCTTTGCATAAGTCAAAGTTACTAGCGCTTGTGCCAGTCGAGAATGCACATCGCTTTGCATAAGTCAAAGTTATTAGCGCTTGTGCCATTCGAGGAGGCACATCGCTTTGCATAAGTCAAAGTTACTAGCGTTTGTGCCAGTCGAGAATGCACATCGCTTTGTATAAGTCAAAGTTACTAGCGCTTGTGCCAGTCGAGGAGGCACATCGCTTTGCATAAGTCAAAGTTACTAGCGCTTGTGCCAGTCGAGAATGCACATCGCTTTGCATAAGTCAAAGTTACTAGCGCTTGTGCCAGTCGAGAATGCACATCGCTTTGCATAAGTCAAAGTTACTAGCGCTTGTGCCAGTCGAGGAGGCACATCGCTTTGCATAAGTCAAAGTTATTAGCGCTTGTGCCAGTCGAGGAGGCACATCGCTTTGCATAAGTCAAAGTTACTAGCGTTTGTGCCAGTCGAGAATGCACATCGCTTTGTATAAGTCAAAGTTACTAGCGCTTGTGCCAGTCGAGGAGGCACATCGCTTTGCATAAGTCAAAGTTATTAGCGCTTGTGCCAGTCGAGAATGCACATCGCTTTGTATAAGTCAAAGTTACTAGCGCTTGTGCCAGTCGAGGAGGCACATCGCTTTGCATAAGTCAAAGTTACTAGCGCTTGTGCCAGTCGAGAATGCACATCGCTTTGCATAAGTCAAAGTTACTAGCGCTTGTGCCAGTCGAGAATGCACATCGCTTTGCATAAGTCAAAGTTACTAGCGCTTGTGCCAGTCGAGGAGGCACATCGCTTTATTTATGCCAGCCGCAAGCGCGTTTCCTCTAGTTTCGGCGCCATCAGTCAGAGCGCACTTTTTTAGTGTTAAAAATATTATTAATTTCGACCCTCAGTTTATAAGGCTTTGAAGTCAAGTAGCTATAAATAAGTGATAGCGCATTTATTTGACCCAAACATTGGAGTTATAATAATTATTTAAACACGTGCAGTGAATAGTAAATATACGCTTGCGGCCACCAACAGCCTTCAGCGTCAAGTTAAATTGTCGAATACGACAAGTGTAAAATATAGTGGGACGTCAACTTCAAGACATCACACCGAATCTACTGTTTTTCCCCAGTGAATATCCTTCTTCACGGATACCTGAGATATATCCTTGTTCTACCGACCGTACCCGAGCAACAAATTGTCCATGTACCTTATCCTGGATACCTAAGCGAACCTATCCCGACTAAAATCCCTTTATAACTCTTTTGATTATCGCCTACCTTTGTTGGCCTGGTAGTCTAAGGGCCATACACCAGGGTGTTTAATTTAGTTTAAAGAACGGAGTTGCTTAATTTTAAAACAGAATAACAAAATGTTATATAAAGTGATGTAAAACTGACTATTCGTAACATTAAAGTGTAATTTTTTTTAAATGACCAATAAGTTAAATTTAAATTATACAGTACACCACATGATATATTACCAAACAATAAGCATTTAAACGAATGTACATATGATATTTCAGCAAGTATTTAATAACTACCTGATGGAGAAATTGTTGTCTATTGTTTCTTCCAAAAGCTTCAATTATGTAAATTGAGAGATTTAATTATTTTGAATTTGATCTGTCAAATTTTAACATTTTATTCACTTCCTTTAAAGTGATTTTTTTTTTAGTTTTAACATTCAGTGGCGTTGCTTCGTAACCTTATAGTTATTACGTCACAATTGTGTTATCGCTGTGCAACAAAGACCATTTTATACTGTAGTTTTATTAAATTCACATTTTAATGAATCTCTTCTCCTTCTTTTTCATAATTTGTAGGATTTTCATACTGTTTATTTCCAAAATCACTCCTCGGAGGAAGACGTATTGGATGTGGCAGCATTCGCTGTATCCATCTCTTGGCAGGTCTTCCTCTTGTTCTTCTTCCGTAAATTGGTCTACCTTATTTAGCTCTCTTTGCAAAGTCGGTTGTCTTCCATTCTGTCTATATGACCTTTACAATATTTTTTGTCTAATTTAAAATAATATTAGATATAATTTATAGCGTGAAGCCCCTATATTAATTTAAATATAAAATTACTATCTAGTTTTCTCGTGTAATCTCTAGTTTAAATATTCATAAGCACAGGTTTATCTTTAAAAAGTGGCTTTAGGTTATAATATTACATAATATGACATTGGGAATGTAATATGTAGGAATGGCGGTCATGGAGAAATGGCGGTCAGTGGATTATTTTAAATAGTATGGTAGACCTATAGGCTATATTAACTCGTAATAAGTGCTGCTCTCTAACTCCATATTAAGGAAACTACTGTGAACACTTCCGAGAAGTCATTGTGATTATAGTTTCTGATACATTTGAAAGTGTATGTTTTGTGATTCTGGCTTTCAGCAATTGTTGTAAAAATATTTGATATAAGTACAAATGTTTGTCTAGTAAATTGATGTTACTTTCAGTTACACATGTCGCTGGAACACAAAACAACACGATTTCTTCAATGTTTGTAGATAACTATCAGTTATTAAATGAGCAAGTGACTTTCAAGTTAGGTTAAACACTTGTGACAAGGGCGGTCAAGGTGACTGGTATTACCCCTCCCTTCCCCTGGTGATCGTCATTCCACCACATGAACTTCACATTAAAGAGTCGTTCATAAGATTACACCACAATAAATACTGTAACCACGTTAAGCTTCTAGCTAATGTGGTCCGTGGTTTGAGTCCGACAAAATTACGTGAATTGGTTTACGAGTGTACAGAGGAAAACGGAATCAAACTTAATTTCAACTATTAAAAGAAAACTGGCGAGAAAGATTAGCTGCATGGAGTTTTATATAAAATACATTTGTGAGTTTCAGGAAACCCTAGTCTATTAGTATTAATAGGTTTCTGACTTTCTCTTAGAGTGAAGTTTCCCATTTCTTCGAAAATTCGAAGAACTTTGCAGTAAACATGACCAGTTATATGCGACTAGCTAATACCCAGCTACTCCTAAATAAATGTTAATGTGTTTTTACCACCCGCCGTGCGCTGTTATACTTGCCCGGGAATCTGCTTATCCCGATCTTCTTGTCATCAATGAAAGACAAAAATTATTATTGTGAGTTATCCGTAGAAGATAAACATATGCTGTCCCGGACTTTTTTGTAGAGTTTTGTGAGATATTCTAGTTCTGTGCACATTGATTTCGTGTATTTGTTATGGTTTAGGCAGCGTAAGCCATTTAATAGTCAAAATAGGGACTGTATTTCACGTTTTTCACTACAAAGGCTGTTTTTTTAGGGGTGAAGGGGTTGAGTATCACAACTCTCTTATAGCCTATGTTCATCCCGGGAATCTCGTGAACATTTTTCAAAAAGCCCCATCTCAATCGGATGAACGGTATGACAGAGCACGCTTGTCCGTGAATCTACTTATCCCTATCTTATTGGTATCAATGAAAGACAAAAATGGTTATTGTGAGTTATCCGTAGAAGATAAACATATGCTGTCGCGGACTTTTTTGTAGAGTTTTGTGAGATATCTATTCTTCTGTGGACATTGATTTCGTGTATTTGTTATTGTTTAGGCAGCGTAAGCCATTTAATCGTCAAAATAGAGACTTTATTTGACGTTTTTCACTACAAAGAGCTGCTTTTAGGGGTGAAGGGGTTGAATATCACAACTCTATTATAGCCTATGTTCATCCCGGGAATCTCCTGAACATTTTGAAGAAAACCGCATCAAAATCGGATCAACGGTATGACCCGCGCATAGAATACGAACAAACAAACAAACAAACAAACATTGATCTCTATATATTAGATGTGGAGAAACTGGACGTCAACGTCAAAAATTCCACATCCGTTCATAAAATGAAAGACGCCAGAACGTGTCTAAGTTATGTAACTAGTTGCAAACGAGGAAACATGTTAGTTATTTGTGTCATGAGTGCTTCTGGCAGTTTCATTTCTCCAATGTAGATATTCCAACTAAATATTTTGTTCCCTCTGTTAAATAAAGGTATTCCATCTTCTGTCAGATACTGGTAGGCTAAGGGCCTCCTAGGCCTGTCGCGCCAGGAGTTTTTTTATAGATCTGTTAATATATTTATCTCATGCCTTATATAATAAGCGATAGATTAATTCATTATAGTTTATTACTTTATTTGTATTTTTTCTTTCTTTTCTTTTTATGTATAGTAGATTCGAGCTGTCATTCCTTTCTGTATACATTCTATCATTAATTTAATTTGAATTGTATTTAATTTTATTGTATTATTGGACACTATTTTCATTATTATTCAATTTGACAGATAATTAATTGTTTAGTATGACTATTATTTTTGTAATTTTTTGTATTTACATGTAACATATGATTGTCCTGGTGAGTGGAATAGAAGGCCATATGGTCTTAACTCCACCAGGCTAAATAAATGTATTCTAAATCTATTCTATAATATTCAAAGACAGGATGGACAAGTGAACATCTTCATGATCTGCTTCCAGCATTTCACTCTCTTTGCAAAATCTTAGAATAATAATCCTGTTCTTATGTTCGATATTCCCAGCAGTCACTGGATCCTGCCGAGTAACGTGTACTGAAATTTAATTATTTTTGTCAACATTTATCTTAAAATAGACTTGGTAGATTTTGTTGATCTATCTAAACACGTAGGCACCTAATTTAACAATGTACAATTTTTAATTCTGAGGACTAAATAATAAACATTAAGCAGTAGTCTAACTTGATAAACATAATAATAATAATTATTATATAATATCCTCAACTCGTGTCCAACTTAGGGTCGGGATGAGGGGTGAGATGAAGCCCCTATGTTTATAGAGATCTGAGAACGACAGGTGTGCCGGTCGTGTCACGTCTGCCGCTACGTCACACGGGGACGAATGAACGAAATGTATGATATGAGTATGGAGAAATCCTGAATTGAAATTTGTGGCAGGGGAAACGGTAGAAACCTACAAAGATATAATTTCTAATGAAAATGATTATATTAAAATATGGCTATCCCAAATAATTACACAACCTGGAGTTTATTAATAAAATAATCAATAGACGGAAGAACATAATTGACTTGAAAATGTTTATATAATTAATTAATAATATTGAAAATTAATAAAGAATCGGGATGAAACACGATGCCTTGGCGCGGAGCTACGGAACGTGCGTTAGTTCGATTCGCTACGAGGAAATTTTTTCGTATACAATTTTGTCCAGTTTGGGGACCTATGCCCAGGCAGTATCATGAGGAACTCTGTTAACTCTAAAATATAACGTCTCCAAGTTGAGGAAACTAGCTATAAATAGGGTAGGATCGGCACATGTTATCCATATACTAATGTAGATTATCGACTTCCCTGAAAAAATATAATACACCCAAGTGGTTAGACAGTTGTAGGCCTCTCCCGCCAAGAAGTATTTTTTATTGGTTAAAGTACGGATAAGTTTAATAAAAACAGTATAACACAATATCAAGTGAAGTTGTATAAAATATAATGTTACTAATTCTTCTTCTTCTTCTGCTTCATGAAATTAAGCCTTTTGACTTTAGTAACAGCTAATTTGAGAGTAAAATTTGTTATAATTTCAATTAACATGCCTTATACACAACACGATATATCATAATGACGTGCATTTAAACGATAATAATTGAGATATTTGAAAATGTATTTAATATTTACCTGATAGCGGAGGCGATGTCTGTAAATCTCAGCTACACAGGTTAAACAGTTCTGAATCCAATCTGTTAAATATTAATATTTTATTAATATAATTTAAAACCGTAATTTTCTATTTCATATTCAATGACGTTGCTTGGTAACGTTACGGTAATTGTGTCATTCGCGCTGTCAACAAGGCGCATTGCGTCAATTTTTTATGAAATGCAAGTTCTTTTAAAAAATGTGCTTATTGTGCTTTGAGGAAAAAATCCCGTATACATTTAAATGGTTATTATATATAGTTATGATGCGGTGGACTAGTGGTTATGCTCCTTGCCTCTGGTTCCGAGGGTCGTGGGTTCAAACCCGTCCGGGGTCGATGTATTTTTTTAGAACGGAAAAATCCAAAGAGCAAATTCTCCGGGAGGGAATTTAAGCTATGGGTCCCGAGTCCGAAGATTTTCAGGCTCGTATAAGATTCTTAAGCCTGAATAAAGAAGTCTCTAAGCAAAATTAACATATCTCAACATCCTAGTAATATCTTAGTTGCCTCTTAGATGTCTCATTGGGTCGATGTATTAACCACAAGCCATCCATGACATCTATGAGCAAATAAGGTAACTAAAAATTAACTGCTTACAAAGGAGAGGCTGTGGTTCAACAAATGCGCTACGTCATTATACATAGTGTTCTCCGCTTAAATATTCATGATGATAAATTTAACTTTTAAAAAGTGGCATTGTTGTAATATTAGACAATAATTTGACAATAGACATGTAGTACACATACAATTAGAGCACATATTTTTTCTTCTATCTCTCTCACTCTCTCTCTCTCTCTCTCTCTCTTTCTCTCTCTCTCTCTTCCCCCCCTCATAGGTGCTGCAATCGATACTCGTGGAATAGTTGTTAGCATATTTGCTCCTGGATTTAAAATGTCTGGGTTCAAACACGGTCAGTTAGTGTGAATTTTGAGAGCATAAAAATCCTTAGGCTAGGTTCCATCGGAAGAGAATTCAATGGTTTGGTTTCCCTGTCTAGATTTACGGCATGTAAAAGAATCTCAAGCTTGAAAAACGAGACTTTTGAGCATTTTTGGCCCTCTATCGCTCTGATTTGAATTGCGATGTATATAAGCTTGGCTTTTTAAGAAGTACGTTTATCGTAAAATAGAAATAATATCATAACACTGATTTAATGATTTCGTCTTCTCAACTATGTTTTTCCCGACTCTACGTAATATTTATCTTTCTTTTGTAGGACATTTTTTTCGCAGACTGACCTAACAACCTACCCTCAACTTGATGGATCAGTAAGTCCTTGTTTAGGATTTTGTCCTGTAAAAATGACACCTTCTCTATCGTTAACATGCTACAATTTTAGGACGGAAAAATCTAACGAGCGAGTCCTCCGGTAAGGATTTTAAGCCGTTGGTCCCGAGTCTGAAGATTTTCAGGGCTCGGAAAAGTCCTTAAGCTTGAATAAAGAGGCCTCTTTACCGACCGGAACGTCCAAGTAATAACTTGTTCATTGAGTCGGTGTGTTGACCGCATGAGGTAACTTGGTCTAGTGACTCCTGACAAGGGAGAGGCAATTGCACTTCGCCATTTCAGATAGGTACAAAACTAATATATAAAGAAGGTTGTTTGTTTGTTTGTTAGTACTTATGTGCGGCCATGCTGTTAATCCGCTTTTTTAAAAATGTTCAGGAGATTCCCGGGATGAACATAGGCTATAGGAACTCAACTCTTGCATCCTTAAACATCACTCTTTTTGTAGTGAAAAACGTGAAAAACAATCCTTTTTTGACACTTAAATGACTTACGCTGCATAAACCATAACAAATACACAAAATTAATTTACACAGAATTGAATATCTCAAAAGACTCTACAAAAAAAGTCCGCGACAGCATATGTTTATCTTTTACGGATAACTCACAATAGCCATTTTTGTCTTTCATTGGTGCCAAGAAGATCGGGATAAGTAGATTCCTGGACAAGCATGGGGCTTTTTGCAAAATGTTCAGGATTTTCCTGGGAAGGTTATAGGTTATAAGAGAGTTCTAATGCTCAAGTCCTTCGCCCTTAAAAATCACCCTTTATAGTGAAAAAGTGAAATGAAACTGGCTTTTGTACGCTTAAATGGCTTACGCTGCCTAAACCATAACAAATAGACCAAATTAACCTACACAGTATTGAATATCTAAAAAAACTCTACAAAAGTCCGCGACAGCATATGTTTATTTTTATGGACAACTCACAATAACCATTTTTGTCTTTTATAGATACCAAAATGATCGGGATAAGTAGATTCCCGGGCAAGAAGAGCAGCAGCACGGATAACTCTAAATAACGAATTTTGTCTTTCAGCTTTTTTATACCTAATACATCGGGATGCATAGATTCCCGGGCAATGCTAGTTAACCAACACGGGGTATCTAAAAATAATAACGTTATACATTTACAATTATTTTTCCTATTACTTATTCAACTAAATGTAAAAACACATCATTTTTAGGCACAGCAGCGCACGCCGGGTGATTAATAAATGTGTATTTTCAAGTCGGAAGATTTTTGCTGTTGACCAGCATTATTAACCCATTCGCTTCAAAAGATGAGGTAGACTCGGCGGCAAATAAATGGCCTTCAACTCAGAAGACGATGTACACTTGTTTAACTCTGGTGTTATATATTTTGTAATATGTTGTACACTCCTTGGCAGGGTAATCATTTGATGAAAAGTAGAGGAATGTGTTTTTGTCTTCACCCATATTATGATCTCAAGTACCATTACCTATTGTTTGTTTTGAATGTCTGAAAATAGATAATATAATTTGCGGTAACTTAAGTCCGGTTTCTGGGAAAAAGCATTGAGCATTTAAACCTGAAGCGGATGGGTTAATGTACAGTTGAAGCTACCACATTTTATTTAGCTTATTTCAGTTCGACACAATACATTGCTTGTAGGATGGTGTAACATGTAAAGTAGACCTATACATTTTAAATCGGTGACGTCTAGAATTAACTTACCAGTAAGAACAGAAAAAATTGTCATAACCAGAAAAAAAACAGCTACTGTTTTTAGTTCCATGTTCTTACTGAAAGACTATTCGCTATATCACTTTCAGTTTTTAAATTTGTATGAATATTAGATAATTATATGTTTGTCCTAAAATCCTGGTTTTAAATAAATGTAATCAGAAGAAGCGTATCCTTTGTTGCATTTGTAGGTTAAGAAAGTTCCACATTTTATTATCGTTGACATAAAAATTATATGAACCCAGAATTAATTTACACAATTTGAAGTAACTACCAGATTTCAATTATCAAAAAGTGCAAAAAGAACATTTTTTTTGCAAGTGCCCCAGGTTGTCTTTCGACATTCCTAGTATTCTCTCCTGGTATGGCGTATTTGTAACCCACTTCTGAGGTTGGGGCGCCTGGAAGGCGGAGTTACATTGCCCCAATGATATGATGAGTGATGGTGATGACAGTTATGCGCCAGGAGAGTCCCTAAGCTTAATGTAAGATGAATATGAATGATGACGATGATTGCGATGGCCATGTGATTTCGGGAACCGTTTTGGCCTTAAAGTTTTCCTGATATTTGTCTTACAGGTGAGGAAAAACCCCGATGAAAACCTCACCCAGAAAAACTGTCCCCTCCGGAGATCGAACCCGGGCCAGGTGCGTGACAAAGCATCACGCTATCTGGAGACCACAGTGGTGGACAAGAACAAAATATCATTCGTATATTTAAAATTATTTATGGAAAATGTAATAATAATAATAATAATAATAGTAGTAGTAATAATAACAATAATAATAATAATGTAATAATAATTTAATAATAATAATAATAATAATAATAATAATAATAATAATAATAAAACATCATAAGTATATCAAGTTCTCATGTATAGAAGCTAGAATATCAATCTAATTTTGTGAATCCTGTTTTTGTAAAAATTTATTCAGAACGTCGAAAGACTTAAAATCCACAATTTATACACTTTATTATTATTATTATTATTATTATTATTATTATGGGGGGCACGCCGTAGCGTAGTGGTTAAGGCACTGAGCTACAAGCCGGAGGGTCGAGGGTTCAAGTCCCGTTGGGGTCAGGATTTTTAAACTGACCCAAACCTTCTGGCGGCACTATGGCCCTGGGGTCGACTCAGCCTCTAACGGAAATGAGTACCAGACGCTTGTTATGGGGGTAAAGGCGGCCGTCACGCAGGGCTGACAACCCGGCTGACATAAAGTGCCGATTGTCTAGAAAAAGTGGGAGCCTTAACCTCCTACTACCCCAAGGGCCTCCGGGCCTGTTGTGGGATCACTTTACTTACTTTTTACTTATTATTATTGTTTTTATAAATAACAGTAAGATAATACGAATGGAAATCAATATCAATAAACTGAATAGCCTATGTGGTCTTACGTATAGAAATATATTTTAAAGTGGGAAATGCTTCTCAACATTTGTGAAATTGTAAAACCTCAATTTATTTTGACTATTTAACTCATGCTCCAAATGGGAGTTGAAGCAATCTTCGATGTGTCTGCTTATTGGATATTCTTGTTGTGTGATCTCCACGTCTAGCTCAGAAGCAATAGTCTCCATCTCTTTCATGATTCCTTCGGAGATCTCATCATCTTTTTTGTGATGATCTATTGTCATACTTTAAACATGGGCCGTGCATATACTTAAATCTATAGCCACTGCTTGCAGCGAATTAACGACAGTTCTAAATAACTAGAATATTTTGCTACCAGGCACAAATAAAATCAAAAGGTACTGAAAAACTGTGCTTAAACTAGCGTAAAACAATTTCAAAGTCCTATAGAACAACAGTGCGCATACGCCAGAGTTTATAAAGCCAGCGATAACCCACAATCGAACTATATATCGATTAATTATCATTCTCGATTACTATCTGTCGCTATGAAATTTAAGTGACCAATATTTGCAATAAATCCCCAAATATATGTTAAAATGTGGCGAATATGGTACGGCCCTAATCTAGTATAGTGATTAAAGAATATGATTAATGAATAAACAAAGAATGAACTGAATATAGTTTAAAAAGAAATAAAAAAAATATCGTATTGGTAAATAGTTCTCACAAAGGAGCGGTTGAAAACCTAAGTAAAAAGACGTCGTAAATATGTAACCCCTCAAATTAGACCTGAAATCCTCAAGCTGGGTCTAGCTTCAAAAATCACGTTTCGTAGAAACGTCAAACTTCAAATTCACAATCGCGGAAAGTAAACACGCTATCTAGCCGTGAGAATAAACTCACACATGGAGGTGGGAACTTAAATAAAATATTTACACCCTTAGAAGACATGTGGTTGAATATTCTAACCAATAAAAATCAGAGTTAGGGTATACGACCAAAGGTAGAACGTGAAGAAAATATGCATAAGTCCAACCGTGTAATAAAGAAGGGCCAAATAAATAGGAGAAAATGGTCGAAAAACAGTCAATACGTTAAATTCTAAGGTAACTCAATGAAGTGCTGTACCAAATTAGTTCATTGTGAGAGAAAATGTTATCTAGGAAAATATCGTGCTGAAATATTCGATCCGGGCGCGAAATTATCGGAAAGCGGTGGAATGCAAATTTCAGACTATCCTGTTAGAATGGATGTAATATAAGTTATGTATGAGCTTGCATGTACATTGTATGTACAGATAAATTGTTTTATATGTAATTGTAAAAAGGTAATCTATTGTCATGTTAGCAATATGAGATTAAGCTAGGCGAGGGCAGAGAAAATAGTTTGAAAGAGTTTTATATTTGTACTTACTAGAAAACATAATGAGACTAGACAAATGTTGACGAAAACAGGGCAAGAAAATTTAAATTTACAGGCACCACCCCTTTATAATAATAATAATAATAATAATAATAATAATAAATAATAATAATTAGCAAGTATATTTGCCTTAATCTAAAGCGTGGAAAAGAACAGATACGATAATCAATAAATAAATTGTGAAAATTACAGACAAAACGAACAGCTGATCGTGGCGGGAATATTTAAGAAAACGTTGAACCCAGTCTAGAATACAGATAAATATCAGTTAACTAAACTTAAAATGTTGTAAAAAGAAGAAAGAGTGCGAGTGAGACGGAGATAGGCACACCCTTCACAGGTACAAAATTCATTTGTCGAAAACAAGTTACTTACCCAAATACGATGTGAAATGAATAAATAAATGTTTAAACTTTAAAGCAAACTTTTAAATGAAAAAATAAATAAATAACCAGGTGCTCTAATAACTTCATAATGATTCAAATGTTCTTAAAAATCTAAGATTATTCTGATGAATTAAATGAACCGTTATAAGCAGACGTAAGAGGTTAAGGCATCGTCCTTTTAACAGTTTATGATTGGTGACAGATATTTCTTGTGTTTGACGGTACATTTATGAACGAACCCTCGATATCTATCTACAATCCACAGAACCATACCAGAAATTCATAAGCATCAGAAATAGGAAGAAGAAGGAAATAGACATAGATTTGTACACCACAACTGCCATGCTGGACGACAGATGGACCAGAGAGTGCAACCCCCAGAGACACGCCACAACACGACTCGCAGTACATGGATTTCATAACAAAATATGTATAAACAAGAAAGATGTAGGAAATGCCACATCATAACATGTGCGAAAAGAACAAAAACTATCACAGACTACAGTAAAGACTAAACCACCACTAACGCTCAACCTGAGTGCACATTTCCTATTATTATTATTATTATTATTATTATTATTATTATTATTATTATTATTATTTGCCGAAGCAACTATATGAATGGCATCCGAACAGAATGAAGAAAAGAGGAAGACCAAAGTTAACATGGAAGGATAACATGAAGGCAGTAATGCAAGCTAGAGGGCTAAGCATCGAAGATGCCCAAGACCGTAGGCTTTGGAGGTTTGGCACGGGATGACGGCAGCAGCTGTAAAAACCCGAAGATAGAGATAGATTATTATTATTATTATTATTATTATTATTATTATTATTATTGGTGACAGATGAATATATTGCGTAGACAAGGCGAAATAATTAATTGATACAGGACCAAAGCCCGAAGGAGGCGTTTATATGATGTCCTTTTAAATGAGAAACGTTCGCTCATATGGTAGTGAAAATTGTTATGGGTAGGTAGAGGGAGGTGATTTTGATTCGACCGGTGTCGGAGGTGATTCGACGGTTCTGCGCGTATGAATTTTTTTTATTATGTTACCGACAAGTAAATAATTAAGGATAATTTCCACCTTAATCGATTGAATATACGTATGATGAATAAACAATTTCTATATGGAATAATTAGATTATCAGGGAAATATAAAGATCAACCAACATACTGAGAATATATTTTCAATGCTAAGGGAGCTCCTATAAAAAAAGATAGATTTAGAAATGAATTATTATGATGTAATCGTTAAATATTCCGAAAACTGAGATTGCGATATAAATATATACATTATTATTATTAAATACCCATACACTTATTTATAAAGGATAATTATTGAAAATTATATAGGAAACTAATTAGATAATTTACCATTTGATTAAAAGAGGGCAAATATGGTTACGGCAACATGAAGATCTATGTCTCATTAAATAAATAAATGACCCAAATAGAATAAATTAGTAGCTAATTGGAATTTTAAAAAAAAATGCAGTTTATAATAGGTGAGTTCCAGTGCATATGTAAAGTATGAACCGTTTATAGTATCAACTATAAAGGGATGGTAAAAAAAAAAAACTTCGCAAGACATTGCAAGGATTGAGATATATGGAAAAAGTATTATGTGAAATTACCTAGCGTGTGAAAAAAAGTGACGAAATTAAAACAAAAAAGAAACTTATACTTACATACTTACTGGCACTATCGAACCCGTAGGTTCATGGCAGCGCGGACATAAGCTCTCCATACTTCCCAATCCTGAGCTAGTGCTTTCCAATCATTCCGTGTAATCTTCTTCCTTCAAATCATAGGAACATGTCCCTGTGTTTGAGCCTTTGGCATGTGTTCCCTGAAGTAGTCCCCGCCCGGAGAACCGAATGGGGGACTATTTGACCTCCGGAAAATTTTACCCCAGTTGAACCCATGTCCGTATTTCTTAACGGTTGTATTTTTACGGTGAAAGGTACTTTTTTCGTCTGGCTTATCACCTTCGACCAGACTTATAACGAGTGAAAAAAACGAGATGTATGGGATATGTGTATATTAACCATAAGGTTAAAATAAGAAAAACATTTGTTATTATGAATGATAAAAAAATAGTTAAGGATTTAACCACCGATCGCATATAGAGTTTAAATGTACATGTTTTTTGTTGTTGTTCTAGTGGTCCGATTGAGGGTCTTTCCACTTTTCAGCGGTTGCACTTTTACCAGCCGGCTGCTGGCCCTTCAATCCACATATGTCAATCACAGAGGTAGATGATCAACAGTCAGTGTAGGGGTGACATGTGGTTAGCATGTCGATTCCTCCAGCCGTTATAGCTGATTCCTCAACCTGGAGCCGCTACTTATTGTAGCTACCTAATTGCCTCACGATGCTGGGTGGGAACCGGTCCCATACTGGCCGAAATACCACGAGAAAATTTCTTCCCCCATGGAGACTCGAACCAGCGCAAGTCCCGTAGCTCTGCGCCAAGGCTTCCTACCTTAACCGCTCGGCTACGGCGCGGGGCGTTCTAGTGGTAATATGCAGAAAACTCTAAGTAAACCAGGATGGTATATGTTCAATAAGATAAACTGTTTTGTGTTTGTAAAAAAGTAAGATATTTCCATATATGGTACTTGAAGGAAAAGGAATAGTGTAATACATTTAGGTTTGGTGTAATTAGCATATTTAATGGCGAGTCGTCTAATGGGAGCTTTTTTAAACAAAAAAATGAATGATAACTTTACGTTAGTATTTTTTGTCTTTGTTTTAACAAGAGGCATTGTGTGGCGAATATGATACGGCCCTAATCTAGTATAGTGAATAAGGAATATGATTAATGAATAAACAAGGAACGAACTGAATATAGTTTAAAAAGAAATTAAAAAAGATATCGTATTGGTAAATAGTTCTCACAAAGGAGCGGTTGAAAACCTAAATAAAAAGAGGTCATATATATATAACCCCTCAAATTAGATCTGAAATCCTTAAGCTGGGTCTAGCTTCAAAAATCACGTTTGGGAGAAACGTCAAACTCCAAATGTACAATCGCGGAAAACCCAAACTGGCAAACACGCTCCCTAGCCTTGAGAATAAAATCACAAATGGAGGTGGGAACTTAAATAAAATATTTACGCTCTTAGAAGACATGTCATTGAATATTCTAACCAATCAAAATCGGAGGTAGGGTACCATATATGGGAATAAGTGGTCCTGACTTCGATACGAAACTCATGAGGACAAATTTAAAATATGTATACTCGACACCTAGAAGGAAGAAGATCTCGATTGTATAGTTAAAATGTCTTGTAACAACGATTATGGACTTAGGGAAAATCTCTCAAATTCATAAGTCATTTGCTAGTCCTCATTAGTGAAATATGGAAGGCCAGGGACAGAAAAGTTTTATCATCACAGTGTAATGTGCAGTTACGTTGGCAGAGATAAAAAATAAAATAATTTAAATAATTAGTGATTGTCTGTTCCCACGCAATTCTCCTTCCGAACCCTTTATAGATAGGAGTCTCAGCGCTCACCCTGAAACAGGAATTGACTAGCAACTGAGGTAGGTCAAGTAACAATTCACAATAAAATCAAGGTGGAACTAAAGTGACATTAACAGCCTTCAGAATACTGCCCCAAAAAATATATTAATAATATTAAAATTACGAAATGTTTATTAAAAATAGGTGTACACTTACTTATCACTCCCTAACGCTGATCCAACCAGCGATAACCCAAAATAGCGATAGAAAATCATAGACTTAGTAATATACTCTGTGGAGAAAATAACAGTTAGCATCACAATATTGTCTAACAGTGTCATAATATTGTGATTTGCATATTTAAATAAATACTTCAAAATTGTCTAATAATGTTATTAAAAATGTTTTCAAAAGCGTAAAATATCAAATAATGTTAGTAAATACAGAAGAAGAGCTATAGTTTACAACAATATAACTGAAAAATCAAGCGCTACTAGAACTGCAGTTGAGCCAAAAGAACTTCTCCAGAAGTGCAGTTGAGCCGAACGTACTTCTAAAGAATTGCAGTTGAGCCGAACGTACTTCTAAAGAAGTGCAGTTGAGCCGAACGTACTTCTCCAGAAGCACAGTTGGCCCGAACGTACTTCTCCAGAAGTGCAGTTGAGCCGAAAGTACTTCTTGCGGCAGCATGCAAATAATCAGCTGGTTTTCGGCTAGGTACGTTTCCTTCTATTGCAATACATTTCAGGCCATTCATCAATTCCAAAAAGTGTTCCTTAAATATCCCAATACAATATATTTTTACGACTAACGTGTTTCGCAGAGCATGGAAATGCTTGGGACGTGCTGTCTTCTCAACGGCGACTCTCGAAAAACTTTATAATATCCTTAATTGTAGCTATCGTGTTTCTCACCTCGGGCACACTATTCAAATAATTTACCCCATGATTGAATTTGTGGCTTGCACAGTGAAAGTAAACACCTTTGGGAAAAAACTAGCGCAGCGTTTCTGGAACCCACTGTCTTTCCATGCCATTGTTGAGCAGCCGCCATAATCCAGGCTGACACATTTGTGCGGATCAATGTCTATCTCTCTGAAAAAAGATCTCACATTCTGCAGCAATTCATTGGGCGTCCATTCTTTTCAGTTCAACAAGTTCCTACAAGCGTCTAGGCGACGAAATACAAACTTAGGTAATGAGCTGAAATTCGAAAACTGAATGCAGCGTTAGCCGTTCATAGTTAGAGGTCTAGAATTTTCTGGCGTACTGGCGATGCTTATGTCCATTGGGATAGGTACTTGATAAATCGTTATATCACATTTTTTAACTCTGCACCTACTTTCGGATAGAACAAAATTTCATTCCATCTGGTGTTAATTGGTCGAAAATCGAAGGGGCTGCAAATGTACACCCCTGCACCCAACTCGCTACGCGCATAGGTATACCTAATCCAACATTTACATTTTCCCATTATTTAGATACGTATCCTTTATTTGCAATTTTATTACGAACAGAATTTGTGTTCCATTCTGAATCACCTGTACACCCTTAGACAAAAAAAAAATATGAGTCATCTCTTGATTCTATCAACCGATCGGGGAACTTCGTGAGCACTCGCAGAAGCCTTATTCACATTAACATGTTTTCAGTAATTGTACTGTGTTGTTTGCTAGTTAACGTAGTGCACACTCAAGTAACATAACAGAGAGAGCTTGCCTTTGTGTGTTTCCGTGGCCGAGAGGTTTAACACACAACATCTGCGTTCGTAACATTATGGGTTCGATTCCCGTTCTATTCTTGTTTTTTATTGAATGTTAGGATAGCATTTCGCCTGTAATATAGATTCATATTTAATTTTATATTTGAGTTTTATGGCTTTAATGCACACACAAAACACATAAATGAAAACCTTATAATAATTAAATGAAGAAAGAAAATAATATCTTCTAAAATAAAAAAAAACTTTAACAAAAACAAAATCAATATTGGGTGTATGAATCCTCAGCATCTATTGCCGTCCTAAATTTGCGGGGCATTGATGCAATCAATTTTCTAGAGGCACGTGGACGATCGGCTAGAGCATCCTAGGCGTCTTGAATTTGTGCCCAAAAGCCATCTTTCGTTTTTCGTGCATCTGCAGGCCAATTAGAGTTCCTCTCTATTTTCATCTTGGCCCATACATTTTCGATTGGATTCAACCTGGTGAACAGCAAAATTTGATTTGCCTTCTCCTTTAACAATGAAATCAAATTTATATTTCAGAAAGCGGCCACCGTTTTAACAATATCGATAATACAATGTAAATTATACACAGAGAAAACTACAGACAAAAAATTAACATTTACAAGAAGTCGAAATTATCAAGAAGGCCAACGAAAATGTGCATAACAAGCAAAACCCTCTATTAGACATACAGTTAATTCAATACTACTACAACAACTTCAGAAGATGAAACATGCATCGAAAGGCGTGGAGTGAAATCAACGAAAATTTTAGATAGTTGAAGAAGACGGTAATATACAAGATAAAAATAAATAATAGTTCAAACAAACTAAAACAACACGCTTTATTAGAAAACCGAACTAAAAAATGAGAAATAGTTTTTTTCCCAAAACGCTTGGATTAAATTAAAGTGGCCAACAAAAAAATTATCTCCAACAGATCTAAAATAAAACTAGAGTTATCTAGAAAAAAATAATTTTAATATCAAAAGCGTGGGGTGCTCTATATCAATTAATATACTTGATAATAAACAGATATTGGTAAAAGTAAAGTCTCTAAGAAGAAAACGTAAAAATCACAAAAAGCACCCCACGCATTTCATGGTAATTTTTTTTTTGTTTTTTTTGTAGATAACTCTAGTTTATCAACAATTAAATGTACATACAGGACAGGACATTGAGGCGGATAATTTACAGACAGCAGAAATGCTAGTCGCAGGGCCAAGTGCATTAGAGGTTGAAATGACGATTGAAAAATTGAAGATGTATAAAGCATCAGGTTCAGATGAGATCCCAGCAGAACTGATAAAGTCAGGGGGGAGAAAAATTGATGGACAAGATACGCTGGTTGCCTAGTATGATTTGGGAAAAAGAAGCTCTTCCAGATGAACGGAAGGAATCAATTATCGTACCACTTTATAAGAAAGGAGATAAAACTGATTGCAACAACTACAGGGGCATCTCATTACTTTCAACTTCGTACAAAATTCTAACAAATATATTAGTATGCAGACTTAGTCCCTATATTGATGACGTTCTACTAGATCATCAATGTGAATTTAGAAGAAACAGGTCTACAACAGATCAGATTTTTAGTATAAGACAGATTTTAGAAAACAAATGGGAATATAATGGTACTGTACATCAAGTATACGTAGAATTCAAAAAAAGCATATGATTCAATTAAGAGGGAGAAGTTATATAATATCCTGCTGGAGTTCGGAATTCCTAACAAGTTAGTTAGACTTATACGAATGTGTCTAAATGGCACAAAGAGTAGGGTGCGTGTAGGCAAACAGTTTTCAGACAATTTTAAAATCCAGAATGTTTTGAAGCAAGGAGATGCACTATCTCCTCTACTATTTAATTTTGTACTAGAGCATGCCATTAAATCTTTAGAGAATGAGGAAGGCTTACAATTGAATGGTATTAATAAGCTGTTAGTTTATGCTGATGATGTAGTAATACTGGCCGATAGCGAGGAGATACTAAAGACCAACACGCACACACTATTGAGTAACACTAAGAAATTAGGACTGGAAGTAAATATCAGTAAAACTAAATATATGGTCACACGTAGAAATTCATTATATATTGTAAATGGACAGTTGATGACAAATTAGGGAAATTTTGAGGAAGTGGCTGAATTCAAATACCTAGGAACAATAATCACAAATAGGAATGAGATGCACAAAGAAATTAAACATAGGCTCAATTCTGGAAATGCGTGCTATTATGCATTGCAGAGACTCTTGATGTCCCAACTCCTTCCAAAAAACGTTAAACTGAAAATATATAAAACTATTATTCTACCAGTTATATTATATGGGTGCGAAACATGGACTCTTACTTTAAGGGAAGAAATGAGATTACGAGTATTTGAGAATAAAGTTCTTAGGAAAATTTTTGGACCAAAGAGAGATGAACAGACAGGTGAATGGAGAAGACTACATAACAATGAACTACATGGTGTTTATAGGAAGCCAGATATAATAAGAACAGTTAAGTCTCGTAAACTGCGATGGGCAGGACATGTTGCGCGTTTGGGGAATGAAAGACGTGCATGGAAACTTCTTGTAGGAAAGCCAGAAGGAAAATGCCCAGTTGGTAGACCAAGAATGAGGTGGGTGAACAACATTAACTATGATTTGTGGGAAGTAGATTGCACAGGTAATGATTGGACAACATTAGCTCAGAATAGGGATGTATGGAGGGCTTATGTCCGCGCGGCCATGAACCTACGGGTTCGATAGTGCCAGTGAGTAAGTAAGTAAGATAACTCTAGTTTTATTCTAGATGTGTTGGAGATTTTTTTTTTGTTGACCACTCTAATTTTTTCCCCAAGCGTATTGGAAATTAAAATTATATTTAATTTTTTAGTTCGGTTTTCTAATAAAGCGTGTTGTTTTAGTTTTTTAAACTATTATTTATTTTTTATTTTTAGTTTGGTTTTCTAATAAAGCGTGTTGTTACAGTTTTTTAAAATATTATTTATTTTTTAATTTTTAGTTTAATTGATTGTCATAAACCGGAATCCCATGATAATTTAATTGCTTAATACTTTTCTAAAAAAATCCAGCCCGGATTGGAACCAGGACCTATTGATTGCTGAAATTATATATCACTACAGTCCACCGCTCTACTAACTGAGCTCTTACAACGATTGGCTAAAAAGTCGATAAGTCCAACCTATTAACCGGTTTTTATTTTTTTGATTTTCCGATGATTCTGGCCAGAATTTTAGAAAAAAATTATGAAATTATTGTATTGTCATGGGTCCTTTACAGGTATATACAAAGTTTCAAGTCGATCCAATGTTTTTAAGTGGGTGAAAATCGTATTCAAAGATTACGTTACATAGATACAGGTCCGTTATATAGACAGATATACAGGTCAAGCTAATATAAATCGTGACAAAATATATGATTTAACATTGTTATAAACTCAACGGTTAAAAAAATTATGAACTTAAAAAGTATAGATTAATTCAAATGTCCAAATAAAATGTATTTAATTCATAAAAGTTTTAATACAAATACCACAAAAAAAAACTGCGTAATTGAAGACGCGAACCTGCGATCTTCATTAACAGGACCAGTGACCGCGTGCTTTACCGCTGAGCTATCGGGACACGTAGAAGAGTGTCCAGTTCATGCCACATAACACAGTAGCTCAGGGACTGCACAATTATGACTAGTTTCCTAGTTTGAACCCAGCGCTGTGCCGAGTATGACTTAGAAGAAATGTGCGTTCAAGGGATGACTCATTTTTGTTTTGTCGAAGGGTGGATATACTGATGTTACTTTCACCACATCTTCAATGGCTAATTTGGATACTTTTGACTAATTTGTTTCTCTTCACTTTTCAAATGGTTTCTTTTCTAATCTTTTTAGAAATTCTACAGAAAGCGACCATTTTAAAACAATAGAAATTCACCGTATTCTGCATTGCATGTGCTTAAGAATTAAGCAATGAAATTCGTACTTATTTAATCTAGCCTATTCAAATTCTAATTATATCTTTTAAAATTCTGTTATATAATTAGTAGTAGTAGGACTTTATTAGACAAAAGTAAGATATTTACAATATTATTTACAAATATGGGTCGCACGGGCAGTAAGCCGTACGTGCTTTTGACAGTCCGTTACAATAAGGTAATAATTGCTACTAGTGTGAAGAAAAAATAAACAAAAAAAAGCAATAACATTACAATTACATAAAGAAAACGCAATAATATTACAATTAAATAATAACACAATAGCATTATACACTAAAAAAAGCAATAACATTACAATTACATAAAGAAAACACAGTAATATTACAATTAAATAATAACACAATAGCACTATACACTAAAAAAACCATAACATTGCAATTACTTAAGAAAACACAGTAATATTACAATTAAATAATAACACAATAGCATTATACATTAATTAATTTATATATAATTATTAAGAATTAATGTTATTGCATTTTGATAACATATACTTATTCATGAATGAGTGTTGTTCTTATTTTCCGCGTTTTGTCCAGAAATTTACCCAAGTTTATCCAATTTTCTGGATTTACCAATAACTCGTAGCATGCCAATCTTTCCCGATTTGAATTTAGAAATCTTTCCGGTAATAACTGACGTCTCCAATATTCTAAATCATTACATTGTCCTAATATATGTATCTCATCTTCAAATTTCCCGCACATTGGACATATTCGCATATCGTACTCGTCGCTAATTTTTTGCAATTTCCACGCCCCTAGCCTAAACCAAGCAAGACCTGATCTCTCTTTAAATACTAGGTTGAGTATATACGATCCTTTTCCCCAGACGTGTTTTAGGTCTCTTTGTAAACACAGTGAGCGTTTTCCTGTACATTCGGCGAAAGTATCTTGTTGGTTTATATCTAAGTACCTCCTCCTTATTTTTCTCCACACGTTCTTGCGATTTTCAGTCCCTTTTTCCCATATCCAGCCCATCCCAATCTTTTGGAGTTCTCTCCTAACCTCGTCTGCCCAAAATTTAACATCTATGTTTTTAATTTGGTGGTCATAACAAATTGCTCTAAGCATTGTTTGTTCACCTTGGATTACTCGCAACCAGTATTTGAGTACACGAATTTTACAGTTTATGTCGTCCTGGAATGACCCAAATTCATATAGAATTCCACAGTTAGAAACGGCCTTACTAAGTCCTGTAATATATTTTAGAAAATGCGTATATACCTTATTTAGTATTTCCGTTCTTTGGAAACCCCAAATCTCACTACCATAGTGCATCACTGGCCTGACCATCGCTCCATACATTTTTTCTAATGTGCTGACTGGAATATCAGGCACTCGACCCAGAATACCGAGTACACTGTTAAGTTGTCCCCTCCCTTTAAATAATGCTATATCAATATGTTTCTTCCACTTCCCTTTCATTTTCAACGTCGTACCAAGATATTCAAAATGTTTCACGTTTTGAAGTACTTGATCTTTGTATTTCCATTCCTCTGCTCTACCATAAACCGTCCCATTTTTAAAGGTCATTGTTTTTGTCTTACTAACATTTACAGTCAATCCCCAATTCCTACAGTATATTTCCAGTAGGTCAAGACCTCTTTGCAATCCCTTGATTGTCTTGGAACAGATAATTAAGTCATCTGCATACAACAGGACTGGGATTTTAACATTTCCTATCTCCGGAGCCTCAATTTCTCCTTCTAGCATTACGTCTACAATATCATCAACGAATAGATTAAATAGCATTGGTGATAAAATGCAACCTTGTCTCACTCCCCGATTGGCTTCACTGCTCTCTGTAATGTGCCCTTGGTCTACTTTTATACAAAATTTAACATATTTATAAATTGACATTAAGGCATGTATCATTTTATGAGACAATCCTTTCCGATTTAATTTTTCCCAAAGTGCGCTTCGGTCCACAGTATCAAATGCCATCTTAAAATCAATGAATGCACAAAATAATTTACCCCCCTTCATTTTCAGATTGTCATCAATTAATGTTCTCAGAACAAATACGTTGTCCACCGTGGAGTACCCTTCTCTAAAACCTGCCTGATATTTTGAGAGCCTATAGTTCTCTTTAGCCCATTGTCTCATGCGTTCGTAAAGTACTTTACAATATATTTTTTCCGAACACTGACAAGAGACAAATTCCCCTGTAACTTTCTGGTACCTGTGCCCCACCTTTTCCTTTGTATAGTGGTTGGATGACACCTGTCGCCCAGGCTTCCGGATAATCTCCTCCATTAAAAAGTTTGTTGAACGCAGTTTTAAAAACGTCTAATAATTTATTGGATGATATCATATTTTTCAAGAATTCCCCTGGTATTCCATCAATTCCAGGTGTTATACCATTCTTTAAACATTTAATGCAAGAGGCCACTTCATTTTTCGAAATATCCTGATCCAGTAATTGAATATGTATTGGGTCAGGAATCTCAACTATATTTTCTTGATTATATCTTAACCTCTCATTTCCCAGCACCCTGTCAAAGTAACTTTTCCATTCCCCGGGCGTTATTCTTGTCCGATTTATGGACTTTGCTTTGAGTTCCCTTACCGCTTTCCATATGTCCGCAATGTTCCCACTTTCACTCGCGACTCTCATTTCTTCGGATTTCTTATTTTGCCATGCTAGTTTTGTTTCTCCTAATAATTCTTTATATTCCTTTCTCTCTTGCGCATACTTTTTTCTGTTTTCATCTGTGCTTTCTTTTTCTAAAATTTAAAAGACTACATTCGACAAACTTCTTCTTCTTTCTACATGCATTATTGTACCACCCTTTGTCCTTCTGGTTCATTGCGCATTTAACCTTGAATTTTTCCCCTGCTTTTTGAAAAGATTCTGTCAAAGTTTTAATAATTTCCACCCCGCTAAGATCATTCAATTGGAGATCCTGTATTAGCGTTTCCAAACTCCTGATAAATTCTTCTCTCCGATCCTCGATCCATCTGAAACGTGTAATTGGCCTCAATATTCTTGCCACCTCATCATTAACTGTCTCACTAATACCTTTCATATTTAAAATAAGTTTGTTTGGGAAGTGGTGTGATTCGATTCTGGAAACTATACAGAAATTACTTAGGACTGGAATCATGTCTTGTGTGCATATTGAATAATCGATTACGCTACCTCCATTTTTATTAATAAATGTCAGTTCTCCATTTTTATCTTCCCCATATTTCCCATTCAGAATTTCAAGTTCAAATGCATCGCAAAAAGCTAACAATTGGTTTCCTTCTGAATTTATAACCTTACCTTTGCTTCTCCTACCCTCACCTCGTGTTTCATTATCATCTGATTTTATAAATCCTACAATTAAAGTCCCCTAAAATTATTATTCCCGCTTCCGGAAACCTATATTTTATTTCTGCCAACGAGTCAGACAATTAAACGAAAACATTTGGTTTGGCATACCTGGAATTTAGTGGTTGGCGGTAAATAGACAAGAGACACATTTCTGCTCGCCCTGTATGGTAATATATACAAATGGCCTGTTTTAAAGCAATATTTACCTTCTTAATATATGGGTCTAAGTTAGCTTTATATAAAATAGCAACTCCACCTGGATATCTACCTCTCTTACCTCTGGATTGACTGCCCTTGAAATAACCTTTCATATTACATAGATTTACGCATTCATTAGCTTTTAACCATGTTTCACCTAGAGATAATATATCAAAAGTCTCAATAAAATCTACACATCTGTCCATTGAAAATTTCTGTTTTAACCCTTCGATATTCCATGAACCGACTGCCAACAAACCGTATTGTGTTCCCTTGTCATTAGTCTTACCTGTATTTTTCGAACTTCCCCCTCTCAAATTCCTTTTCTGCGGGTAAATTCAGAAGTCTTAGTGATTTTCTTGTTTGAGGTCTTGTGTCCGCCGGTCGTTCACCTCTTAGAGGTGGGTTATGTTTTTTGTGTTAGGCCGTTTTGTTCTGTATGTTTATTGGATTCCTCGGAGTTAGTATCGTAGTGCTCCCTCTCTCTTTCTCTCGTGTAGAATTTTCTCCCTCCTCTGCTGTAAGGAGACCACCTGCTGTTGTAGCGTCCCCTGTTGGTTTTGGGGACTCGCTGTCAATGACGTCTTCAAATTCATTTTCAGGGTTGTCCATATTTTGTAGTTGTTCCCTGCTCCAGATTCGTCCATTTATAATCAATTTATTATATTGCAGGATTGCATGGCAGCCCTGCCTCCTCGCCTCGAGCATGTGTCGCTTAACCCGTCAGAACACGCGGATAATTTTGCACCGTTACCACACGGGCTGGGTATTTTTTACCCGAAACTTTATTAAGTGATATTAACAGCAAAATGTAATTTTTATGAATATTCTATAATTATATCTTTATTTTGACAATGTCTATCCTTCATTTGACCAAGTCTAAATTATTTTTGTTTAATTTAACAATACTTAAAATAAGATCTAAGTATGTACTACATTTTATTCACAAAAATACTGTTGTATAATGTATTAGTTCAGTGCCAACAAAAATTATGAAAAAGTCATATATATTTAGCAGACACTCACACACTATGTTCACTTCCTCAATCGGGATTTGCCCCCCCCTAAAAAATTAACAATGCACATGAGCATTAACTACGCTATAAAGTTCTTCAGAAAAATACTGCAATATTATGTTTCTTGTTCAGTGCTAACACTAATTAGAAATAAATAATTATTATAGCATTTGGGAGCCACTCACTCAAACACTTCCAGCATCAGAATTGGCACACTCCTCGCAGTAAGGCACAGAATGTTCTTTACAGATCATCTTGGCACAGCTGTGGCATGAAGTAGTTGTTTTACGATCTTTCTTCTTCGGGCATACTTCACATCGAACTGAAGACAACTACATACGTTTCTGTGTTGATTGGGTTTGTTCCTCCACACCAGCCAATCTTCGAATAGTGGATCTGAGGTCCAAAGATAAATACTTCAATGTCAATCGATGAGCCAAATGATCTTTCACCAAGGCGAGAGCAAGTTCTTTTAGAAAAGATCGGCGGATGACATGTCCTTGTGAAGTTAAATTGTTGCTTTTAGAAATAACAAGAGAGTTAATTGCTGTGATGTTGAGAAGCCCAAAAAACACTGTAAGTGGCCAGCGTCGGGATTTCCTGGACACGCTGTATGTACCGCATAGTTCATCGACTGTATTAATTCCTCCTTTAGTAGCATTATAAAATGTTACTAGTTCTGGCTTCTTTTGATCTCCGGTGTCTGGATCAATTGCATTATCATAATGCATAGTGGATGCTACTAGAACGACTTTTCCCGGCTTTGGTACATAGGAAGTGAGAGTCAGTCTATCGTGGTATCCAAAAATACTAGAAAATTCCTCACGTTTTTTTTGCACAAATTCAGGCGGAATCTCAAGTTTATTTACCCTTAGAGTTACAACACAAGTTAAGTTGTGATTGTTGAGAAGTGTTTTGGCAAGCGGTACACTCATGAACCAATTATCAAACGTGACGTTTCTTCCAGTGCCACTAATAGGTATAATCAATCGTTTGACAACATCAGCTGGAGAATTAGATTGCTGGTATGCACCTTCTGGTTGCTTACCACAGTATATTTCCAGGTTCAATACATAGAAGGTGCGGGAATCAGCCAGACCAAATATTTTGATACCATACTTGGCTGGTTTGCTTTTGATATACTGTCTGAATTACCAATTTCCTCGGAAAGGCTCCAATTTGTCATCTATCGCACAATATTCAGAAATTGTATAACTTTTCTGAAAGTTCTTTATGATAGCTTCGAAAACATCTCTTATTGGAGCAAGCCTATCTGTCACCTTTCCTATTTCCCTTGTGGTGATGTCGTCAAATCGAAGGACCGCAAAAGAAAAAAGAATCTATTTATTCCCATTGTTGCTGAAAACAGAGGGATTCCTGTTCCACTAGTTGACCGATCTGTAGCATTGAGTTTAGCTGATTTCAGTGCACCAGCGAAATATAACAAACCAAACAGTGCCTTTATCTCAGCTATATTAGTTGGCAAAGCATCACGCTCACAAACAAAATTATTCTGGATGGACCTAATGTAAATATTTGTATATTTTACAATATCATCAATGATACAATCATCTATTAGACATGACCAAGTTTCTATAGGTAATTTTGCATGGCGAGCGTCTGCCTTACAGCCCGGAAGATGAGTAACTATATTGCACACTCTGGTCCTAACATTTTGATGTGGCACATTTTTTCTCCAAGAAGTTCCATCTTTAACTTTGTAACTAACAAACTGAGACAGTGGAGCATCATCCTCATAGTCTTCATCACTCATAGTTGCTTCCTGTTCTGTATCAGAATTATGTTCACTTTCGGAGAGATGATCGGCTTCATCTCCTGATTCATGTTCAATAACATCTTCATCTTCTTCTTCATTTAGCCAGTTTACTATTTGTCCACTTTGCCTATATTATAAGTCCATTTTGTAATGGAAAATAGAAATGGTGCACAAATAAAAGATTCAATATTTATGTTACTTATTCACACGCGCTGGGTAATTCTTACCCAATCTTGATATATGCATGCATAAACTCCTGCATTCACAGGAAAACTAACTAAATCTTACATACTACAATGCAAAGATATATGAAAGAAAGGTACTGAAAACGGCAGATAAATTTAAATTCAAACACAGTGTTGCCAACAAAAAGAATAACGTCTGGGTATTTTTTACCCTGGCGCGTGTGCTTACGGGTTAAGAAAGTCCCTTTCGCGACGCACCTTCTCACTAAAGTCTTCGGCAATATTGATACCGGTCCCTTTAAGATATTTACTGTCTCTAAGGATCCAACATTTTATTTTGTAGTGTGATAATTTGCATACAATCAGTCTCTTTCCACTATTCCAACGACCTACTCTGTGCGCTCTTTCAATATCATTGTCAACCAAATCAATCCCGATTTGCGCCACTACTCTTTTAACTATAAGTTCAGTTTCCTCCCAGCTCTCCCTGTCTTCTTCATGCACTCCATATATCACAATATTATTACGACGACTCTGGTTTTCGAGATAGTCTAATTTAGATTCCAGCCATTTCAATCTGTCCTCCATCCGATGCATGTTCGTCTCAATATCACGAATTTTTTCACCCACGTTGCACTTTTCAAACCCCTCTTTCACTTCGGTTGACAATGTTTCAATCAGCTTTCTAACTTCTTCCATAATGCTTTGTCCCCTGCACACTTCAACCACTCTAACAAAAACACGTCCGCTCTTCTCGACGGCCTGCTTGGAGTCGTTATGTAATTATATATGGACATGTGTTAATAATAACTAACTCACTGGCACTATCGAACCCGTAGGTTCATGACCGCGCTGACACAGGTTCTCCACACATACCTATCCAGAGTCAATGTTTTCTAATCATCCCCTGTATAATCTACTTCCCTCAAATCATAGTTAATGTTATTCTCCCACCTAATTCTTCGTCTACCAACTGGGCGATTTCACTCTGGTTTTCCTACAAGAAGCTTCCATGCACGTATTTAATTCCCCATTCGTGCCACATGTCCTGCCCATCGCAGTCAATGAGACTTAACTGTTCTTATTATATCTGGCTTCCTATAAACACCATGTAGTTCACTGTTATGTAGTCTTTTCCATTCACCTGTCTGTTCATCTCTCTTTGATCCAAACATTTTCCTAAGAACGTTATTCTCAAATACTTGCAAACTCCTTTCCTCCCTTGAAGTAAGATACCATGCTTCGCATCCATATAATATAACCGTGTGCTACATAATACATATTTTAAAATCCTTTATTTTGAATGTTAGAGAGCGAACTACATTTTCTTGTACGCTTAAAGGCAAAAGTTGTTTGACAATTGAACATGGAATTGGAAAATAGCTCCGAAGAGGTACAGTCCCTTGAACTGTGCTGTGATTGTAACATCCCTCGACCATTGAGTCGTTGCATTGGCCCTTAAACGTTTATTTTCTACTCTTCACTTTTGTATGTGAAATCATAAAAGTATTTGATATTTACCAGATAGAGGAAGAGCTGTCCATTCGTCTGTCTACAACTCTCAAGCTGTATATATTGATGGTTTAAGAACTTTTAAATTTAATCTGTGAAATATTAATATTTTATCAAATTAATTTGAAGTTTTATTTTTAATTTTACGTTCAGTGGCATTGCTCCGTTACGATAGATTAGTTATTGCGTTATAATTACGGTTGTCGTTAAGCAACAAGGATAATTATCATTTTTTACAATTTTTACAAAAGTTTCAGGAAAATGTCTTTCTTTAAGACAGAAATTAGGATTAATTTAAGGTAGGATAATAACCGCATATTGATTTAAATAACAAATTATATCGAATTTTCTCGTGGATTCTCATGTTTAAATAACACTCAGCAACAAAATAGAAACTTTTTTGTATCAGAAAGAAACATATGTGTGGTTCTGATAGTATTTTGTCTCCTGAAGTCAAACATGATATTGGTTTTTTTCCATCGCGCAAGGTTTCCGAGAGAATAGGCATTTATAATTTCAAACTCTTTAATATTTTGTACATTCGTAACTATACAATATTCGAACTTTTGGATTCACCTAGAAAGTAAGAAATGAGGATTTTCTGCTATATTTCGCCTGTCGAGCATCCCTCATGATGACCCAACAATAATCGGCCAGCATATTAGAATTCCATTTGCCTTTATATCTGTTTTCCATAGCTGAAATCTCCTCATGAAAGTGTTACCCGTGCTCATCGCTCACTGCGTCAAAATTGTTCGGGAAGAAATCTAGGTTTTTTAAAAAAATAATTATTTAAATCCATTAACTGAAATTGAAATAAAAAAATTGTGGGCGATGGGGAAATTCCGAATACATATTTGTAAACACGATAAAAACTGCATTCAGTACATCTATTGGTGCTCAAGAGACAAAAGTCATGTTGACCAATGTAATCATAACCACTGTTTTATCCTCAAAAACGGAGCATAAATTTACAATTGCAGAAAATTTTATATTGGGCATGTAATGTGCATACAATAAGAGTTAATATTTCTTTTTCTTTTTTCTTCTCCTCCTCCTCATTTTTTGTTACAACCTGACTTTAATTGAAGGAGTAACTGTTATACTACGCGGTTCTCTTATCAATGCACACAAATCTTTCTGCGTTCTATTAAAATTTCAGGTCGTACAATTCTGAGTATATGTTCCTTCCGATGAGAATAAAAGACGTAGGTTCGCTGTCTAAATTTATGGGACATAAAGAAATTAGAACTTGATAAATGAAGCCTCCAGCAAAATATTTTGGACTCTTGCTTCTGATCTTAGCAACAATATATATCATTACACACAGAGAACACTGTAATATACTAATTTTTTCGACTAAACATATTTCATTTTCTTTTGTCAGATTTTTTTATGGAGAGCGGCCTAAAATCCATCCTCCATCTTGGAGAACCAGAATTTGTTTAGGATTTTTTTCCCTTTATGACGGTTACCTACTTTAACGGCCAACGTGTTCCTCCTAATCGTTGATCTCACTACTATCTTCTCTTCTGTTGAAATGTCAAAATTTATATTTCCGAATGTATGTTTTCTAATATACTCTATTACATAATATTTTGTGCTCCCAAGCCAGCCCTTGTGAAAATACTCACCCCCATGTAAGCTAGTGCTAGACTGAAACATTGGCAGTGCCCGCATTACTTTATGGGAGCGAAACTTGGGCAATGACCAAAAAATTACGTAGTGGAATACAAAGCGTAAAAATTAACTTTTTGAGAAGAACAAATAGACTGCACAAGATTGAATCGGATAAAGAATGAATATATAAGAAAAGAGTTAAATGTAGGCTATATCCACTGAATGATAAAATCAAAGACTATAGAGATAAAATGGTTTAGACATGTAGAAAGAACGATTGTAACAAGATTACCAAAAAACAGCATTTAACTGCAAACCAAGAAGTTCAATGAATGAAATGAAGGCCAGTGAAAACATGGATTGAACATCTGTCAGGCGGAACAGGAAATTTTCTTATCCCGTGAAGTGAAGAAGACTAACGAAATGTTACCTAAATTGATGTAAATCATAATATTTGTAATTTTAGAATGAATTTTGTTATAATTAGCTGTACCTTAGATGTCATATAAACAATATGTACACTATAACACTTAAATCATTTCAAGAAGCATTTAAATGAAGTTAAATATTGAATATTTACCTGTGAAAAAGAAGCTCAAACCTTTATCCTCTGAAGTTACTATTTAGCTTATAGATGAAGTGGGACTCAACCCTCCTCTGTGATGTACACGCGGTGCAGGAACACTTTATACAGTGCTTCTACATTGCTAACATTGCAAGATTATTGAATTACGGGACATTAAGAAAATATCAGTAGTTATATGACCTGTTAGGTTATTATTTTTATTAAGTCTTACCGCCGTTTCTAGTTTAACATTTCCCCATAGGCACCGCCGCCCAGGATCTGGAAGAGTGTTTTTGTCCTGAAATACCTTTTTGAAAACACGGGTCACCTCCTGATGAGGATCAGCTCAAACGTTTAAGAAAATAAACTCTGTTTATTCACACATTCTTGCTAAACAAGGTGAATGTGATTAGATGACCAGGTGGTTTTACTGTATACAGTCAGATGCAACCCAGGAAGTTACTGTGCGTTAAGAATAGGGAACTGGGTTGCCATTTAACAGTATTTTCTTGAGATAAGTCCTTATATAAAACTGATGATTGCAACACAGCAGGTACATAGTTGTAAGTTGTAACCGTTCAAGCCACCCCCTCTTAAAAAAAAAAGAGCTATCACTTGTCACTGAGCTCGTAATATTCTTGTTCCTAATAATTATTTAACATTATAAAGGTATATAAGCACACTTCTTTTATACAAATGCTGACATATTAACAATAAATATAATAGTTTTTTAACTATAATTCTATTGACTATTGTATATTTCACAAGAAATTTTAGGTAGATTTGTTTTTAAATTATCAATTTCACCCGGTACCCCACCCATGGTACTCTCGTCCATTTTATATGATTTTCTTGTCAATAGGTTATTTGCCTAAAATTCCACCTAAAAGTTCACCAAGGAGTTTGAAGATTGGAGATAGGATGCCATAGAGTAAACCGAAGAGTTCGAAATAAAAGTTGGTTGTGATATTATATTAAAATCGTGTGATAATAATTTCATCAGATATGTAATTTTAAATAGGGGATTATTTTACGTGACTATTTAACTCACGATATTATAATTGTGAAAAGAAAAGTTAATGTCTGAACCAGGTATCGAACCGTGGAACTCTCGTATTCCGGACGAGCGTGCAAGACCACTACACTATTCGAGACATGGTACAAACATTAATAATTCTTTCCACATATATAATTCTCATTTCGTCCGCGTGCAGTTAGAAGTCACCACCATCGCCAGCGGCCGGCTTCATTTAGAAGTATCTATGCTTGAGAATTTTACACCATCACTTTTATAAGCAGTAATCGGTGTTATTTAACATTTTCCAATACCATTAACTTTCTTTTCACAATATCATTGTAGTATTAAATATGATCCATTATTGGAACTGTGTTAAAATAACAATATTGGAAAATGTTAAATAATATTTAACTCACGTACCAATTGGGAGCCAATGACCGATCAGGTTTCAATGAAAATCGTGTTTCTCCTCGATATTTATCGAATTCTGTTTATCAAAATAAAGAAAGCTCCTCCTTTTCAATATTCTGAACAGGACACAACATTATTTTGCAGTGACTGTCTCTCCAACAAATACGTTGAATATAGCAAATAATGAACAGATTCCTTCGAACTACACATTTGACAATTGTGTGTTCAATAATTGTGTTTTTAAATGATTGTACTGAGTTGTTTCCTAAAAAAATAATTAATAACGTATAATGTTGGTTATAATATACAGATTGATGGCTTCCATTTTTCTCCACTAGGATGCATTCTTACATTGTTGCGATCTTATTTGGTAATAAATAATATGATTAAGTTGCAGTGGATGACAAATGAAACAACCAAACATTTCTCATTTGTTTTCAAACGTCTCCGTTTACTTTAAATTTATTAATATTTTAAAACAACTATATTTATATAATGATTTGTGAGTAAACAGCTTAATTTTATTCGTAGAATAGTTCTAACAAACGCCATTCTTGATTTGCAAATCCTCTAGATAAATTGGAAATCACTCGTGACATTACTTAAGATAATTCAACCTTCAAAATTAATATGTGTTATCCAGTTTGATAGCTGCCGACATCACAGCTTTTAAAAAGAGCTTCGTCATCACTTCTTTATAATTTGGTTTTATTTTTTAAGACATTTTGTTCCGATTGGTGCCGAATTTTGGAACCGGTTCTTATTTTGAGTCCCCACCAGAGAACACATTTTCTCATGCTCGAATATAGATCATGCGATTGGATATACTAGATCCAAAGAGGCTTGGAAAACATTACAAAATATCAGGAAATCAGAAAGAAAGAAAGAAGATAAATATTCAGTTGATAAGACCATCAGAATAGATGCAACATTATAAAGGTTTACTTCAAGAAAATAGAAATGAGTTTCAACTTCAAGATATGGATGTAGAATATAAATTTGACACTTCAGAGATAACAGAAGATGAAGTAAAAAGAGCTTTGAAAAAGGCAAAAAAATGATAGAGCACCAGGACCAGGAAATATTCAGGCGGAACTCCTAAAACATGGAGGAGATATTTTAGTTATATTTTTAACAAAACTTTTTAATAAGATTGAAATTGGAGACGATATCCCAGAAGACTGGAATTTATCGTACATCACTCCTATATTTAAAAAAGGTGATAAAAAACTATGTTCCAATTATAGAGGTATAAGCGTTTTGCCTTCAACAGATAGGATTTTTAGAAAAATTATAAATGTTAAACTTAGGGAGATAAAATAGAACTTTAGAGAAGAACAATTTGGATTCCGGAGTGGAAGATCATGTATTGATAATATTTTCTGTATTAGATAATTACAAGAGAAAATCCTAGCAAAAAATAAAGAACTACATATGACCTTTATTGATTTAGAGTGTACCTCGACAATTGTTATGGACGGTAATGAGAAATATGAATATCAGTGATAAATGAATTAATATTGTTAGGAGGATCTATAGCTATGCAAAAGTAAAAATACACAATAATTTAACAGAGGAATTCACAGTGAATAAAGACCTTAAGCAGGGATGCAGTTAGTCACCAATTCTTTTTAACATTTATTTAGACCAGGCTCTTAACTTATGGTATAAAGAATGCTCTGAAATGGGTATTCCTATAGGAGGAAAAGTACTGCATTCATTGTTGTTTGCAGATGATCAAATAATTTTTGCAGGGGATGAAGATGATATGAAATATATGATAAATAAACTAATGGAAGAATATAAAAATGGGGACTGAATATAAATTTAGAGAAAACAGAATATATGTGATTGGGAAAGAATGTGGATGACCTCATACTTGAAACAGGGAAAGTAAAAAAAAATGTGAATTTTTTTAATACCTTGGGTCAATAATTAGTTATTGTTTAGGTACCTGTGAAAGAGATGTACAGACTAAAATTGCAATGGTAAAATATGCAACTAAGATATTACATGGAATAATTTGGAATAAAAATATTACAAATGAAACTATAATGAAAATGTATGAGAGCATAATATAGAATATTTTGTGATATGGAAGTGAAACTTGGTATTTGACGGAATTAAAAAAGAATAAAAATAGAACAGTTGAATTTAATTATTTTAGAAGCCTCCAAAAAACAAGAAAGTATAAAATAAGAAATGAATTTATTTGGAGAGAAATTAATGTCACCACATCTGTTGTTAAGAGGATTGAAAATCAAATGCTTAAATGGTATTGCCATGTACAAAGAATGGGAAAAGAAAGATGGCCAAAAAATATATACCAATGGTCACCCCCTGGAAGAAATAAACGTGGCAGACCAAGATGGAAATGGAAACCCTGCGTCAGAACTATAATGGATGATAGGAATTTGGAAGAGGGAGATTGGAATGGTAGAGATAAATGGAAACTGAGAGGGTAAACCTATAAGTGTGGGGAAAGCCGAAAAAAAGAAGACAATTAAAAGTAAATTAAGGAATATATTTTGATGAAACAATAAATATATCTAAAAGTACGTTACGGTGCAAAAACGTGTATATCCGAATTTCGAGATAATTTTGCTTTTAAAATGAAACTTAGCAGCAGAAATGAAATATTTACGATTTTTGGCAGGATACACTTTAATGCATAAAAAAACGAAGTGAAGATAGCGTAAAGAACTGTCCAAATATGCATTTTGACAGATGAAATATAAGAGTATAGGAGAAAATGGTATGAACATGTCTGCAGAATGGATACCGACAGATTGCCTTAGGAAAAGTCTGAACTATCAACCAAGAGGAGGAAGAAGAGATCGGGGACGCCCACGAAAAACATGGACACAGCAATTATAATACTTGAAGCCGGAACAAATCAAAAAGGTTCAATACTTGCAAGAAGATGAAAATAAAACTTGGACAAGGCCAACAATGAATTATGAAAATTACAGAACATCCATAAATAAATCTGAAAAATAACAATTTGCACGTAACTTAACAATGTATAATTTTGAAGTCGCAGGACAAAATAACAAACATGAAGCAGAAGTGTAACTTGATAAAGATAATAATAATATCCTCAACTTGTGTCCAATTAAGTGTCGGGATGAGGGACGAGATGAGATGAAGCCACTATATTTATAGAAGTCTGTGAACGATACGTGTGCCAGTGAATCATGTCTGACGCTACGTCACACGGACGAATGAACAAAATGTATTAGATGAGTTCGGATAAACCCTGAATTGAAATTTGTGGCAGGGAAGAACGGTAGAACCTACAAAGATATAATTACTAATAAAAAGAATTATATTAAAATATGGATATCCCAAATAATCACAAAACCAGGAGTTTATAAGTAAAAAAATCAATAGACGCGCACGGTGGGTTATTTAGCCGATTTAGGCGGCCAAAATTATTTTTGCAATTCAGTTAAGTCTAAATGTGCCCGCTTACTAAATTAGTTGTATTTTAAGGGAAAGATAGTACATTTTAATGAAAAATATGTATTTTACTTTTTTAAATTTTGTAGTCCAATTATTAATCACTATTATCAGACTTAAAATTTTATGAATAGATACAAAAGTAAGAATTTACAAATCTGTCATAAAACCAGTTCTAACATGTGGTTGTGAATGCTGAACAGAGACTCAAAAAACAAAACAAACCAATGAAACAACCGAAATGAAAGTTTTAAAGAAAATCGCTGAGAGAGAAAATTCGCAGCTCTGTTATTAGAGAAGAATGTGAAATTGAACCTATAAACCTTTGGATAAATGATAGAAGATTAAATTGGAACGATCACATTGATAGAATGCAGAACAGTAAATTAGTGATGAAAGTTGACTGGACACCTCAGCAGAAAAGGCCTTTAGGAAGACCACAACTACGATGGAAGGATGTCACCATACCCCGGACCTGTAGTGAAAGAACACGCAACAAGCTGCCAGCTTTCATGCGTAGAGGAAGAAGAAGAAGAAGAAGAAGAATCAGTCTTGGGGAAACTGTACCTGAATAAGAGCACCGCTAAAGCAGTAAACATTCCATCTGTGTCCAGAACGTGCAATGTCAAGTAAATGTGTCATTTTGTTAGATATTTCCACTTGCTCATGTGGAGGCGGTTAAGTCCAAATACTAACTTTACATAAACATTCTTACATAAGATCACTTATGTGATGATGATGATGATGATGATTTGATGACCAGAGAAATAGTTCTTTATCAGAAGATACTTTCACCTGCTCTGAGAATTAGTTCTCAGATTCTGCTGTATCTGTTCCAGATTTGACTGGAAGTAGCATTTCCGAAGTTTCCTTAAAAATTGTGCGTTTTCTATATATTGTGTGTGGCCTTACGCAAGTCTGAACACGATTTGAAATTAGCGATAATCTGTTAAGCACGTGTAGGTTTCGCGACTATCATTATTTTTATTTGTGCTAAAATTAATTGAAGTGGCACAAAATAACTCTAAAAAATATTTCTATCTGAGTCAGCATAATACTGAAATTTCTTGTTGACATATATTGAGTTTGTTGCGATCTCTCACAACCCCAGTTGCAAATTAACACCAATGTTGTATTTTCTTCTTCATTTTAAGTCTGTGCTAGTTCTTCTAAATGGCAGCAGTCGTGTAATAGTAAAATCCAACAATTGTTGTAAATTAATTGCAGTAAAATTGTCAGTAACAAATAAGATTCTTTTATCCGGATAGCAATCCATGTTTCCCTTCTTAGCACAATATAGCGAGCGCACATTTTTTTGTCGGTGTTCCATATTATTTAAGATTGTGTTTTAGAAAACCAGCTTCAACAAACTTCTTAATACTGATGGTTGTGCTTTGTCTTTCTGAAGACTATGAGAGTATGTTTGCTTATAATTTTCCTGCCCACATTCGAGAATTGATTATTCCCATGTACTTTACAATCATCTCTTCTTCCTGCAGTTCCTAACTTCGCTTATGCAGCTTAAGTCAGGACAGCCGTATCTCTACTGGTATGTAAAACCTCTGCTATCTCTCTTTTTGTTTCTCTCGTCCAAATCTTGAAATGTTTTCGTTGGCCGTCCTGTTAGACTCACTACCTTAGGGGTTGTGAATATCCCTTCAAGTCAATTGCTACTTTCCTTAAGAAATGTTTTCTCTTTCTTGTGTGCTGATATCCATCTTCTTTTCAATTCGAACTTAAAATGTGAATTTTTGTGCTTTATTTCCTTTATTTGTTCGTCTGATAAACCTTATAGTGTAAAAGTCAATTTTCCTATAATATCTAGTTTTTTTAATATTCGGAGAATTTTGCTGTTGCATAATTTTAAGCAGACATCTCGAGTCGTTATACTGATGCACGATGGCTCTAAAACAAGATTCGAGTAATTGAAAATCGAAATAATCACGTAGTTTAAAATATCACTTTTTTGCTAATACCTAAACGAACCTGAATATCCCGGGAAACCGCGAATTTCCACGATCGATTTTCAAGAAATCGTGAGGCTAATACTTTAACCTTTCTACTGTAGAAAATGAAAGTGGCGGGAAATGCCCGGAAATATAACTAAAATACTCACGTTTGTTAAAATGTACTTGAGAAAATAACGAAAAAGTGCCCTATTTGAAGAAGCTTTATCTGAGTCAAAATAGTTGTCAACAGAATAATATGTGTTACTAATTACTCTGGTTTATCACAATCCATAACTATCCACTTAAAATGTAATCCCTAACACGCAATAATCTATGTGGAACATAAGCTTGTACAAAGAGCGCCGAGGAAAGATACTTGCACTATGAGAGACGGTCAACTTCCGATTGGTCACACAGACTCAAGGTAACACTGCCTGATGACAATTGAGTACCGTGTTATCGCCTGATTATTCAGCTCTGACATGTGCTATTCTTTTCCTGTCTAGAATAAATTTCAGAAATTCGACTTTTGGCCGTCTAAATCAGTCAAATACCCCACTGTGAGACGAAAGAAAATAATTGACCCGGAGATTTTGATATAATTAGTAACGTATATAATTAAGAATGGATCTGAATGAAGCATCATGCCTTGGCGCGGAGCTACGGAACGTGAGTTAGTTTGATTCGCTATGAGAAACATTTTTCTTACACAATTTTGCCGAGTTTGGGACCGATGTCCAGTCAGCAACATGAGGAATTATGATAACTCTAAAATATTGCGGCTCCAGGTTGAGGCTGACCACATGTTATCCATATACTATCAAGATTATCGACTTCCTCTCAAAAAATATAATAGTCCTAAGTGGTTAGACAGTTGCAAGCCTCTCGCGCCAACAAGTGTACTTTGTTTTATTAAAGAACGGAGAAGTTTAATATAAACAGTATAACAACATAACATGTTGTGAAATTATATAAAATGGAATATTTCTAATTTGAGAATAAAATGTGTTATAATTTCAATTAACATATCTTATATACATCACGATAAATCATAATAACGAGCATTTAAACTATGATAAATGACATATTTGAAAATGTACTTAATATTTACCTGATAGAGGAAGCGTTGTCTGTAAATCTCAGCTACACAGGTTAAACAGTTTTGAATCCAATCTGTAAAATAATAATATTTTATTAATATAATTTTATAACTGTAATTTTCTATTTAATATTCAATGACGTTACTTGGTAACGTTACGGTTGTTGTGTCATCATTCGTGTTGTCGCTATGCAACAAGGCGCATGTTGTCAAATTTTTATCAAATCGATCTTGTTTTAATAAATGTGTTAATTGTACTTAGGGGAAATATCCCATACATAAATTTAAATTGCTTATAAATTATATATATTTTTGACGCGGTGGACTATGTGGTTATGCTCGTTGCCACTGGATTCCGGGGGCCTGGGTTCAAACCAGGCCGAGGGTAGATGGATTTTTTTAAGACGGACAATCTAAGGAGCAAGTCGTGCAGGAGAGATTCTTGACTGCGAGTCCCGTCTGAGACTCATAAAAGATCCTTAAGCCTGATAAAAGAGGCCTCTAAGCAAAATTTACTGAAGTTACAATATCCTAGTAATGCCTTTTTGCCTGTTAGATGTCTCATTGGGTAGGTGTGTTGACCGCATTCCATTCATGACATCTGTTAACAAATAAGGTAACTAACAATTAACTTGGACCAGTAACTGCTTACAAAGGAGAGGCTGTGACTCAACAATGCGCTACGTCATTATACACAGATTATACAGAGTGTTCTCCGTTTAAATATTCATAATTGTAAATGTTATCTTTAAAAAAGTGACATTGTTGTAATATTAGATAATAATTTGCAAAAGACATGTAATACGCATACATTTGAGCACTATTATTTTCTTCTCTCTCTCTCTCTATCTCTCTCTATCTCTATATCTCTCTATATCTCTCTATCACTCTATCACTCTATCTCTCTATCACTCTATCACTCTATCTCTAACTCTTTATCTCGTTATCTCTCTCTATCTCTCTATATCTCTGTCTCTCTCTGTCTATCTCTCTCTATCTATATCTCTATATATATCTCTCTCTATATCTATTTCTCTATATCTATCTCTCTATCTCTCTCTCTCTCTATATATATATATATATATATATATTCTTTCTATATCTCTCCCTCTCCCTGTCTCTCTCTCTCTCTCTCTCTCTCTCTCTCTCTCTCTCTCTATATATATATATATATATATATCTGTATATCTCTCTCTCTATCTATCTATATAGACTTAATGCTAGCGAGACTAAAGACACTACATCTGTCGGAAAACTGCCTTGATTGGTTTGCATCTTACCTCACTAATCGTCAGCAATCAGTTTCTGTTAATAATCGCATTTCTTCCTGGCGCTTGGTGAGGAAAGGGGTACCTCAAGGCGGCGTCCTCGCTCCTCTTCTCTTCTCGATTTATATTAATGACGTGACCAAGAAACTACAAAACGCAAGCATCATCTTTACGCCGACGACCTACAGATTTACACACACTTTAGGCCTGACGAAATTAATGAATATATTGACAAAGTAAACACTGACCTCAGGCATATATCTTTATGGTCCCAGACAAATATGGGCTGAAACTAAATGTAAACAAAACGCAAAGCAATAATTATCGGACATCCAAGGCTATTACACCCTCATAAACAATGGCAATATGCTGGCTGTCATATTAGATACATGAACAAATTCCTTATACCGACGTCCGTTAAAAACTTGGGATTTCAACTTAGATTCTATTTAAAATGGCATTAGCAAGTAAAACAAACATCTAAAAGGATCTTCCTCCATAATGCATTCCCTAAAGCGACTTAAACATTTTCTTCCTACAAACTCTTAAAAGAATTTTAATCCAAACTTTAGTGATGCCGCATTTTGACTACTGTGACGTTCTACTAACTGACATAAGTGACGGATTGTCCGGACAAACTGCAGCGTGTCCATAATATGTGTATCAGATTCATATTTAATGTTCGAAAATACGATCACATTTCTCCATTATCCATCCACGAATTGTCATGGCTACATCTAAAAGAGAGAAGAAAATCGCACTGTCTAATTCTCCTATTTAAGATCCTACATACCTCGATTCCCAATTATTTATCATCCATTTCCAGTATCTATCCTAAAACCATAACCTAAACACAAGATCACAACACAGTCCCTTACTTATAGACCGCAACTAGGAATCACAATCACCTCCATGTCATATATCATCTCCACTTCTCGAAACGGAATTCCCTACCGCAGAAATAAGGGCTGCGGACATTGGCATCTTTTAAAAGAAATCTAAATTTAATTTGCTCTAAACTCGACTTCATTATTATCCATGTAAGATATATATATATATATATATCATTGGTGTTCCCCTATATGTAGCATATTTATATTATTATATTATTTTATAATATTATTATTATGATTAATTATATTATTAGTATTATTATCATCGTATCATTATTTATTTACCCTATAAAATGTTGTTGGTAACATGACATTCACATTGCTACATTTATTAATCTTAACTGTTTATAATTAGTATAGTGTATATCTATATTTGCGATATTATTGTATTTGTGCGTTGAGTGAAGAGAGGGCCTTATGGCCTTAACTCTGCCAGAAATAAATAAAGTTTATTATTATTATTATTATTATTATTATTATTATTATTATTATATTATTATCTCTCACATCCTATCTCTCTCTATATCTATCTCTCTCTCTATCTCTATCCCTCATTTCTATCTTATCTCTATCTCTCTCTCTCTCTATATCCCTCTACAAATTATCTCTTATCTCTCTCTACG